>OX375869.1:15389203-15624913 GCA_947359475.1 Heligmosomoides polygyrus bakeri | reverse complement strand
ATTTCGTATTTCATGAACTCATCTTGGACATGTCTATCATGAAGCCACTCATTTTATGTATACCATTTTCATGTCAAATTTCATGCTTCTCCGTTCAAATTGAACATTTTTAAAATTAAACTGCACTCTTTTAAAATCAAACTGGGCACTATTCTAAACAAGCTTTACGCCTTTTAAAACGAATTGGGAAACTTCCGAATCAAAACCAGCGTCCAGATAAAACTAAGGACTCTCCTAAATAGTTCGAACATTTTTTTTTTTGAGCACAAAGGGGTTTGGGATGGAAGGCCTTGTAAAGCAACCCTAAACGACCTTCTGTGTTGAAAAAAATAACAAATCTGTGGAAATATAAGATTTTACACGGCACGGCATCTTACATGGTGTGCTCTCCCCCAATGGTGAACTGATCTTGAGGTTGGCCACCTCTGATGCGTGTGCCATGTGTCCAGGGTGGGTAACCACTTAATACAAGGTGATCCCCTCGAGTCGCTTTCAACTATTTTTGTTTAACGGAAATTTAGTTCAACTTTAATTGAATTTTGTTTCACTCACCTACCCTAATAGGTGAACCCACTGTTTGAAATTTTATTTTAAAAAATAATAAGAAATAATAATATAATGAATAATAACAAAACCTATTTTATTATTGAGAAAAAATAATAAAATAAGTTGTGTTTAAAAGCACACAAATACGACCTTCATCTAGAGTATTAAAAGAAGACATCGCGCCACGCACTCAATTAGGTTGTTGCGATTTTTAATTGAATGATGGTATAAAGGATGTTTACTTATAAGGGGAGCGTGAGGATATGTATATTTTTGAAGTTTTTTGTACGTTTTTGTTGAACTGTTTACGTCTGTGTGACTCCACATACACAGAATTAATTTTTTTGCTATCAATTAACAAAAATCACGACGATCTAGTCGTGTTCATGGCACGATCTCGTCTTGTAATATTACGTTGGTGAAAAAGTCTTGCACCACAGCGTAATTTTTTCCAAAATTTTATTGCTTCTCTTGTGAGCGACTTCTACCAAAGTAATTACCATTCACATCTACAACCTTCTACCATCTGATCGAGAAATCATGAAATCCTTTCTTCCAGAATGAAGTCAGCTATGACTCGAAGAGGAAGAGGACCTCGGATTCCAGTTCGGTTTGGTCGTTGAAGCACCTATCCAACAGGTGTTGCTTGAGAGCTCAAAGGAGGTGGTAGTCCGATGGCGCAAGATCTAGTGAAAACTGTGGGTGGGGCAGCATCTCCACCTAAGCTCCTGCAACTTATGGCGAGATGATCTTGCAACGTGGGGGGCGAACATTGTCGTGAAGAAGGTGAACATCACTCCGCCCCCGTCGTTTGCGCGACATGGCCTCGCTCAGTTTCTGCAGTTGTGTAGCGTAGATTTTCGCTGTTACTGCGGTGCCCGTCGTCAAGAAGCTCATGGAAGAGCATTCCTCGAGAATCCCATCAACAGCACAGCATTACCTTCTTCTGGTGAAGTCCTCCTTGAGGCTGTGGTTCTCCTTGAGAGAGTCACTGGCCCTTCCGAGTATGGTTACCGAGGAAGAACCAGGATTCATCTCCCGTGACGACATTCACGAGAAAGTCCTTATTACGAAAACGAGCAAGGAGAGACTGAGCGATAGTCAGTCGCGAAGCCTTGTCCGAGTCTCGGAGTCGGTCAGCCTTCTCTGCAATCGTAGTATTTACATGCCCGCGGAAGCGAATTGCCACGTATACGAAATACTCTGGAATGTCTGTGCTACAACTACTTGGCACCAAATAGTCCTTTTAATTACCTCTTAAATCTTGAAAAATTTTCAAAATTTTTGGTGCAATCCTTTTTCACCAACCTAATACAATATAGTATTGTTACTTTTCTGCGCTTTTTAAATAGAAATCCCATGCATTATTTTTTCTTTAAAATAAGTTTTTTTTCATAAAATTTCAAACAGTATGTAATCATATTGGGGGCAGACAAATTATAAATTTATAAATTTAAGAAAGTTGCACTAAATTTTTCTTAAACAAAAAATTATACTAACCTTTCCAAAGAGTCTCTAATTTAATCTGAAAGGCGCTCGTTTTGATTTGAAAGATGTTCACACTGATTCCGAAAGCGTCAAACTCGCTTAGGAGGGTGTCCTATTTGATTTGAAAAATGTCAAGTTTTGGAATGAACAGTGTCCAATTTGGCAGAAGAAGTGGTCCAGTTTAACGCTAAAATTGCATATATTTGTCTGTGTTATATACCATTCCTAGACCACATGGTGCACACCATTTAAAACAAATTAGACACCTTTCTGGTCAAATTTTTCAAGTCAAATTGGACACTTCTCAAATCTGTCTGTAGAGTTGCTGAGCTCTTCACGAGGTTGGTAAACGACTTTATTGGCGGCTAAACGCTTCGGCTGGATCGCCTTCTTCAGAGCCTGAAAGGGTCAAGTCAGTTAGGAGTTACCCCACCAAACATCTTTTCAACCTTACAAAATTCAATGTCAAATTTTTAACAGCATGGCTACTTCTCAAATCAATTGGAAGTTTTTCTCGTCAAATTGACCACTCTTCTAAACCACTCTGAGGCTTCTGTATTCAAAATGAACGACTTTCCAATCAAAACCATTGTCTGACAAATTAGGCTAAGGGCTCTCTAAAGCGACTAGAAGAATTTTGGTAAGTTGACTCAGACTGACACAAATATTAGTTCAAGATTCACTTACTCATTCTCAACAACGAACAGGACGATGCAGCTGCCCAAAAGCTGTAGTTGTATCAAAAATATTGCCTCTACTATGGCAAATTTTGAGCACCAGTAAATAACCGCCTTCCAATACTCGCTTCTTTTCAGATCCAACCCACTGATGGTGCGAAGGCTGAGATCTGAAGAACGAATGTCGCTTAAAGATGCGATACCCATACTAACTCCGGCAAAGAAAACGGTGGGCGCTGTAAGCCTATTCGTAGTTTCCAGTAGAGGGAAGATCACACCCACTTCGTAGTTTCCACGTAGAGGGAAGATCACACCCACTATTGCTATCAGACTGTTCAAGCATGCCACCTTTCGACTAGGAAAGATTCAATGTTCCCTATGGAAAGCAATGTTAGCAAACCAGAGTGCTTAATAAGAGTGAACTCTGATCTTGAATCGGTGTTCCAAGGCAGACCTAAGATTAGGAAAAGAAGATAAGCATGCTCCGGACAAGGAATTTGATTCTCGATTCAAATCAAACCATCTTTTGCTTTATACTGTTTGGTGGTACATCGTTGCAAGAAAAGAAAAAATAGTCCAGCTTGGTTATCGCACTGTTCCGACATCAGGGCGCACCACCAGTTCGAAAGGTACACAATCCCTAAAAGGCAACGCATAGTTCATCTCTTCTTCAGCCTTTCGTTTTAGTTCAAGGGGTGAATGAAGCCAGTGCACAACAATCAATGAGTGATGAGTCACCAAATACGTTCCGCCTTCCGAACTAAAAGAAAGCGGAACACGGAACGAAAGAGAAGAACGACCGAAAACCGGAATTCGGAACACGGAAACGGAAATTCCGCGCATCCCTACCAATAACGTTGACTGAATCCAGTGCTGCTTATGTGGAAACCAGATGCACACTGCATCCCTGCATGGCTCCAACTGTTGCCCCATGATGAAACTTCGTTATAATTGACCTAATGTCATCTTTTTAAGCAATTTTGTGCTGTTACAAAAGTTCCTAAAAGAAATACTCATCGAAATGATACTAAAGTCAGGTGAGAGTCCGCTGCGGGCCGCTCGGTCTGGTCGCGCAGCAGTTTAGAGGACGAGGCACGCCAGGATTACGGTGGCGGGAAATTCCGGTTGATTTCTATAATTCAGTTTAATACGGCCTCAGGGGGTTAACAGGAAGGTAGCGACGGCACAGTAGACAAGAGATTGCTACTACTTTTGCGCTAACCAAAAATACATTGAGAAAATCATCCATGAAATTTTTCATTCCTACTTCTCATTGAAAGATCCTACTGCTATTTACAATTTCAGGAGTCAACGAAGTACGAATCACTGGCAGGCGCTCTAAATGTGAGAATGCAACCCGTCGAAAAATGTGTTCAACTAGAAGAGAACTTCCTGCTGTGTATTTTAGATGGACAAGGAAGAGGTCAACGTGTCTGCGGAGTCCACGCTTCACAAAGATAAAGAAGAACATCATCACAGAGAAGAACATCATCACAGAGATGAACATCATCACAGAGATGAACATCATCACAAGCGACCTAAGACTAAGGTACTCTTGACTACTAAATGATGATCACCCTGCTTATTTCTTTCTTATGGTGAGCCTGACCGTAACCCATTTAGGGAGCCCACTCCAGTGATCCGGAGACCGACGACATTCCCACCTGCGAGCTGTTCCCCGTTAAGAAAGCACTTCGCTACAACAAACAATCTGGAAAATACGACGATATCTCTTACTAGACGTTTTCTTCTTTCGATTAATAAATTTGCCGACTCTGCGATAGAAAAATACAGGAGATTACATGGATAACGGTGGCTTGTAGTCATTCACTCCGGGATGCGCCACGCATCTAGCTTCCATGTGATACATCGGGAGACGCGACACTCTAAAGGCGTAGCGGATCTATACAATGACTGGAGAGCGACCTCCAAACAAAGGCAAACATCCTTGGAGTCCTTCAACTTCAACACTCCACCGAAATATTAGGTTGTAACGAATTAAATGGCACTGGCTCGCGCCATTTTTGGCGCGTCTTTACGCGTTTGATCAAGAACAAACCGTAACACGTGGCATATCGTTTAGAAGCGCAAACTTTGCTCTACCGGAGAGTACTAAATTTTCTATGTAAAAGTGGGAAAACTTTAGAGTTTTATTGACTTTTTTGCAGATGGACAAAAGGGTAATCCGAGGCATTTACTTGTATGAATTCAAGCTGGGCACTACAGCTAAGGAGGCGGACGAGAAGATCAACGCCGCATCCGGTCAAGGATGTTCCACAATTCGGAAGGCGTATCGTTGGTATCAGTAGTTCCGGAATGGAGATGAGAGCTTGGAAGAACGTGAAGGTCGTGGGAGGCATAGGGATGTTGATGAGGACAAGCTGAGAGATGTGGTAGAGGAGGATCCACACAAAGGTACCAGGGAGATAGCGAAGGTTCTTGGCGTCAGTCACAACACAGCTGCCGGGCATCTGAAGGAAATTGGAAAGACCAAACAGCTGGAAAGATGGGTGCCTCACGAGCTGTCTGAGGAGCAAAGAAACCGACGATATGAGATCTCGTCCGCACTGCTTCTACGGAACGAAACAGACCCATTCCTTGATCGCATCGTAACCCGTGACGAGAAATGGATAATGCACGACAACAGGCGACGATCGGCACAGTGGGTGGACAGCGATGAGAGCCCCAAGGTTTTTGCGAAGCCGAAATTGCACCAAAAGAAAGTAATGGTGACAGTATGGTGGTGTTCGCTGGGAATTATTCACCACAGCTTCCTCCCTCCCGGTGAATCCATCACGGCAGAGAAGTACTGCATTGAAATTGAAGAAATGATGAAAAAGTTGAAGGATATCCGGCCGGCCTTGGTAAACCGAAGGCGAGTTCTCCTTCTGCACGACAATGCTCGCCCCCATGTAGCACGAATGACGTTGCAGAAATTGAATGAGCTGAGCATTGAAACTCTACCACATCCTCCGTTTTCTCCCGACCTCCCAACAGACTACCACTTCTTCAAGCATCTTGGCGACTTCTTGGTAGGGAAAATATTCAAATACCAACAGGATGCCGAAAGTGCCTTCGAAGATTTCGTCAATTCCAGAACTTCAGATTTTTATGCTACTGGGATAAAAAAGCTTGTGTCACGTTGGCAAAGATGTGTAGAATCAGAGGGTTTTTATTTCGATTAATAAACTTGCCTACAAGCCGAGATATTAACTGTTTAAATTTACAGTGGTTCAGTGCCATTTATTTCGTTACAACCTAATATTTCGTTTGATCACCACAGAAAGAATTAATGTTGGGGCCAACCAAATCTATCTTGGGCAGTATTTTTCTAAGAGTCTTCCAAGCCAAATCCTACTATATATGTACTTATGCCACCACAAATTAAACACTTTTATTTATTTATTTATTTCTGTACGATGCATAAGGCATACGTGATATAGGATGTAGTACAATACAAAACACCAATACAGGAAGAACAACTGTTAAATCTAGAAATGTAAAAGCTTGTTTCTAGCCATGTGCTTGAACAGCCTGTAATGTGCCGACGATCGAGGGACACAGGAGTTTAGCGAGATAAAGCTGGAACCAGCTCTGCACGTTAAACTACATGATCTGGTGTTCGTTTTGGGTACACCGTAAGATATTTTTTCTGAGCTGCCCCTAGTTCTAGATGTTATTATACGATAGAATTTTGAAGCATCTACATCAATTAGGCCAGTCAGGAGTTTGAAAACCACACAGACATCAGTAAGTTTACGACGAGAGACTAAGGAATGTAACTTATATTCGCTATTTCTAGCTACAGGACGAGGAGCTCTTATAGATCTACTACAAGCTATCCTAAAAAATAATTTGCGAGTGAAATTGTCTTGCACCTTTTCAAGAAGAGCGATGTCTTTTGATTTCGAAGGAGAAAAGACAGGTGAACCATACTCCACAATAGGGCGAATGTATGATTTGTAAGCCCTAAGAAGCATTCCCTGATCCACTATAGAGAGAGCTTTGAATATAAGGAATGTTCGAGAAGACGCTTTATTGTAAATCATTTTGTAGTGCTCGGAGAAGTCAAGCTTATTGTCGTAGTGAAATCCTAAATCTTTGACGCGAGAAACGGGTGTTAATGAGTGATTTTTGATGCTATAGTTGGCGTCATAATCAGATTTACCCATCCTCATAAATGGATGGGTAAATCTGATTATGACTATACATCCATATCTGACTTTACATCCATTTTCAAATCAATTTGGGCTTTTTTGCATTAAATTGGACACTCTTCTAAACAATCCTAACGCTTTCAAGACTAATCTGATCATCTTCCGCATTTAAAACGAGCTTTTTGTACATTAAACTAGAGGCTCTCCTAGAAGGCTAAAATAACTTTCTTCAAGGAAAAGTTTGGGTCATCTGTCCAATAAGTGTACACATTGTTTGAATTTTTATACAATTCTCATTTTTTAAGGAAAAATAATGGTTTAAAACTTGCTTTATGGAGCAGGAAGACGGCCATTCTTTAGCGTCAACAAAACAGATTGCGCCGTGCCCTGACTCAAGACGATTTTTATTCAATTGATGGTGAAATTTCCCTTTGCTTGGAGTTTCATCCCTGCAAACAGTCAACAGAAACAATTGTAAAAAGAGCACACATATCCTCACTTTAATGCTTTTTTAGGCAGCATTTATTTATTTATTTATTTATTTATTTATTTATTTATTTATTTATTTATTTATTTATTTATTTATTTATTTATTTATTTATTTATTTATTTATTTATTAGCTTATGACGTAGACTAAGGCTACACGTAAAATTACAATGTTGGAATACAAATCCACAAACTCAATCAAAAACAAATAAATACAATTAAAGGCACTCACTGTAGACGTAAAAGCAGTTTCTTGAAACCATGCAAGGATATTTCTTAGACTTCCTCATTTGTGCTAAAAATGTGGTTGAACTCCCTCAAATTAATTAATTTACTATATCAATCAAATAAAAATCGTGACAAACTTTTTAAATGCATGACACGATCTTGTAATTTAATGCACTGAACCATTGCTGGCTTTTTGCGCCTCAAAAAATTCGCCTCCATTCGCTATTTTTCCTGGAAAATATTTTTTTACCAAATTGTTACATTCATTCGAGCAGGAATTAAAAAATATCAAAAAAGCTATGCCAAATTTTCTTCTAACGGGGAAATATTCTAGCCATCTTGGAAAGTCTGCAGTTTAATCTGCAAGAGGCTCTTTAGATTTGGAAAGCGTTCACTATGATTTCAGAAGCATCAAGTATGTCTGGAAAAGTGACCAACTGGACGTGAAAAATGTCCAATTTGATTTGAAAAGTGTCCGGAAGATGTTTCGTTTCAATCAGAACTCTTGCGCCAGCCGGAACTCGAACCCATGCACCTTCTGTTTTCTACGTAGCTGTGCTACGTCTTACACCACCAGCGCTGATTGACACCACGTACCGACCTAGTAACAACCAATCAGCACTCACCTATAGGCGTAGCATCGCCTGCCGGAAAGTAGAAGGTGCGAGTTCGAGTCCCGCGACGGTTTTAATCGCTACTAAACATCCTTCTCACAACTTCTATCTTCCTTACCATCTGCTCCAGGTCTAGGCAAAAAAATGAAGTATATATTTTGTTCTACGGTTAGATTTTTTGAAGCAGTTTTCTATAGCTTTCAATGGATCTACTGCAAATCTTTTTTTTTATCACACTGCAAATAATGAGGGTAAGGGCTAAATGGTAACGCCACCCTCATAGTCATTCCATGCTCATCTTCACAGGAGAGCTCAGGGCTGGTACATGGATCATTTCTAAATGAATCGGTAGCAGCACTGCTTATTTCTAAGGCGAAGGACAAAGATATAGGGGTGATCCTACAGTGGTAAAGGTGATAGTTCATCTATCCATTGCACTGTTCCTTCCACATCTAGAACGTATCCATGTAAATATCGGAAGTGTCCTAATTGGTGGGAGAGAGTGCACAGGTCGTTTTGCTTAACTGCCGCTCTCTCCTGAATTCTTCTGAAAGCTCCAGTAGCTGTTCGGGAACGAGTAGGCTCTATGTCAAGTTCAGAGGAGACAATGGTGTGACAAGGAGTGGAAACACAACTGCAACCCCAGGATTACACCTAGCGAATAGGATAGGTCATCAATGCCTTTTCTCGGTGATAGCCTTCCCACCGAAACTATGGGATCCCCTCCAATACAACCATTTCCTCAACAACCCACCGTGGCGATTACGGTACAGTACTTCCTTCAAGTACGGTACCGAACAGTGATTATCGGCGACTAGCGTGTCTCGTGTGCAATGCAGAAATCTGAGTGAACGTACAGTACACACGCTGCTGAAATGGCTTCAGCTTCGTTGCTTCCTTCAAAAATTTGCAAATGGACAGCAAAGAGGTGAGCGAGGACGAAAGCGAAGAAATCACAGAGGCTTCTGAAGCGCTAGAGGCGACGTCGTCTGTCATCGAAGACTTAGAGACTGGTCAGGCTTTGTTGGAATCGCCGTCATGTTCCTGTGAGTTTTCACGTGTCAGTTTTTTGCTTGGTTTCCATCGTTCCTTGGATATTTTTTGTAGTCTAGACTATACATGACTGGATGAATTGCTGCTTGACAGACCTATGCCCCAGGTGTATCGGTAAGGCGTTTTTAAACGATAAATTGAATCAAATTCAGCAGTTCCTTCGGATGCCTAGTTCTCTGTTCCCCTGCCGATGCAAAGGAACCGTGTTCTTTGATTTTTCTACGAACATGGTAATCTTGGTGCGGGCACGAACCTGCTAGGTACGAATGTTAGGATTAGTCCATGGGAGGCCAACCTCGCTTACAACTTTTAAACTCGAGACCCTTTCCTTTGCTTGGATTTCTTCGATGTAGAGTCCACGAAAAGTTAACGTATTACGCTTTGCTTACCGTGGTACACCACTGCTATAGGGTCCCGCTGAAATTAACAAGACGAAAAAGGATTAAGAACGGCCGCTGTCACAATGCTGCCCCCCCCCCCACACGCATTGCCCCTCCAAGCTTGTGTGCTATATACGTGATTGGATAAATCGGGACTTGGCGGGTTTATGCTGCTCCAGTGCATCGGTGAGGCATTTTTAAAGGCGAAATAGGACGTGTCTACTGCTGTTTTTTTGTTGTCACTGTAGTTATTATTGCAGATAGTTGTTGAATTGTGCTCCATGCCATTGTAATGATATAGGAATCTGAAGATTCGGCACCATTGTTCTTTTACTCCACAGGTCCAGGAGTACTTTAACGACTCCTTAGGTCGTTTTTTTTTCAAACTTCGCCCAGGGGGTTGTTTAGGGTACTGGTAATGGATCTGACATCTTTTCTTTTCGAAATATCGGCTGATTCGGTAGATTAAGGTAGGTACGTGACTAAGGCTGTCTGGGTGATAATCATCGATTTCGCACAAACTTCGCCAAGGAGGTTATTTGGGGTGGTGATCACGAGATTGCATAGATTTATTCAATTCTGTTGTTATGAAGACTTTAGCCATAAGGGCACGCTGTCTGGAGCTGATGTTTTACACCTTAATAACATTTGCAACTGGGCTTAAAACGTAGCATAAATCTTTTTTAATGCAACTGACTGATCTAGATGGCCAACCTGCGACACCAATTTTTCGTCCGGCGGACGTCGAGCAAATTATCCAGCGATATGGGCAGTTAGTGGAGAAGTTTCAGGTAAATTCTGCATAATATGGTTTCCTTAGAGCCGTTATAGATTCCTCTTTGTCGGTTCTCCACGTCGCCGTTTCAGTTCGACCAAGCTCGCGAGGTGATCGAGCAGTACACTCAGTCGTCGTCACGGTCCGTGATGGTCATCAACGAGAAAGACGTCTCATGGGCGGCGCTCTTGTCGTCTTTAGTCTTGGTGAGTTCGCAGATACTAACTTCGTTCAGCGTTCAGCATCGTCGTTCAATTTCAGATTGCCAACTGCGACAAGAACTACTATCTTCTATCGTTTCTTCAGCCCCGGGCTTTCTTTCGCAAAGAAAATGCCTTGAAAAATCAGTACTATCAGATTAGGTTCGTCTTTAGAAGCGACTTCGAGAAAGTGCGTTGACATATACCACATAGTCAGCTGTATCTGTTCCAGTGAGAAGCTGGTGCGAGCGTGTCCCTCTGCGGTTTCTCCTGATGGTGATTCAAGCGCCACTGCGATGTCGGCTGAAATCATTATGGCCCAGTGTAGGCAATACGTTCTGGCTCGTGTGGAGATGATTAGCATATACACCACTATTTCAAACCTAGGTAAGTTTCTTACAGTTTACCTAACGTTATCATAAACAAGCGGACGTTTCTTGATTATCTTCATCTAACAAGTCAGTAGTTATGTCTTCATACACCTGACCACTGAGGTTATAGCGTTCACGTCAACGGGGTAGGATTGGCCTCCTATTTAGGGCCGCCTTCTGGAGGGTGCAATATCTTCGCTAGTATCGAAAACCGGATAGAAACTAGGCTCTGAACCCTTCAAAACAATATAGATAAATTCGTTGTGTCACCCTCGGCAGGAGGCGATGATAAGCAGTGCATCAGAAACGGAAGCTGGAGGAAGTTGGACTGGACTTAAACCTATGCCAATCTAGACCCTCACTCCTCAAAGGTCGACAAGTTGATCCACAACAATATTCGAAAGAACATCATAGAATTGACCCTCGAATGACTTTCGAGGCCAAACACCTGCTCCTTGAGCCTCCACGATATACCATAGAGGCGAAATACGTGGCGACCCCCAAACATGTTGTCGAACACCCTCCTCAATTAATCTTCAGAAAAACCTGTCACCTTTTGCTTCCTGGGATTGTTTACGCTACCCAATGTTTAGTCACAACTGTAGTATTAATTGCTTTTTCTGGTCTATATCACGAAGGTGGGCAGCATCGGGAAGTGAGAAGGCGCCAGCCAATCAGGACGCATCGAAAGGGCGCGCCATTCAGCGTGTATGGTCGGCACCCTGATCGGCTGGCGTGTATTTGGTCAACGCTCCGATTGGTTGGCGCGTTCTCATCTCTCAATGCTGCTCACCTTTGCGACACAGATTTTCGTTCCTAATCCGCTATTTGAACACACCTATGAGGAGCGAGGCAATAAATAAATAAACATCCACGCAACTTTATTAAAGGAGGTCCACCCTCATTTCTTTCCATCAGTTTCTGAGAATTTGTCTAGAATCTTCTGTGCCGGAAACTCTAGTCACAGATACATATAGTACAGGATGAGGTCTGAACCTTAGGGTAAACCTGAAAAGTGTGGAAGAGGTACAGGGTATACCCCGTATCTAGTCCTGTCCAGTTTATTCTTGTTTTTGCAGTGATTCTAGTTCGAGTGTTCTCACTGGCAATAAGAAAATGTTATGCCAAGTATTCGTTTTTAGCAAAGATTCTAAAGCAACGGTCTTTATGCTTCATTTAGTAGTCTCCAAGTTCGACGTTCTTGAAACCTGGGAATTGTTCTTATCAATTGACTATTCTTCTGTGCCGTCCAGGTTGTTATAAAATTACTTATTACTACGGGTGAGGATGAGTTAGTCGAAACGTCGGCCGTAGTAATAAATAATTTTATAGCAATCCCGGAAGGCACAGAAGAACAATCAATTGGTCTTCGTGCTCTTTTTCCTTTTCTTTTGTTTTCGTTTCGTGGCTGATTACCTGGGTGAGTTTGGTAATTGTGTTCTGTTGCGCTACTACGCAGAACATCTAAGCTGGGAAACTCCTAAGTTAAATCCACTGCTCTTCTGATTTGTTAACACATTCCACCCACTCGTTTCAATTCATGCAGCTATTTGTTCAATTATTGATCTCAAACGGACTTTCGGAAGCTCATGAAGCATGATCAGCGTAATTTTCAGTTTGGTTTTGGAAATCTTATTACTTACGCGCGCGTATCAGCGATTGCCGCTGTATCAGTGTAGAAGAAGCTCATTTTCTTTTATCCAATGCCTCGAATAGGGTCTTAGCTTGAAGTGTGAAGGAAGATTAGGATAAATGACGGCGTTACTCAAACTCTTTTGGGATGCGCCATGCATTCCAGTTCTACGGATGTCGTGGAGGCGATTTGAATGCGTATTTGAAATGCAATGACTTGCGGTGGCCAGCCGACGAAGAAGGCAGCGATTTACCCTTCCCAGACAAGTCTGGTACCAATTCACCGACCCCGGAGGGATGGAAGGCTTGGTTGGCCTGGGCGGGAAATCCGAACCAGGAACCTGGTATCAGATGCAGGCGACAGTCGGCGCCTCCTCTGACTACGCTACACGCGCCCTAAAGGAAGATAAGGAATTGATATTTTCCATTCGTATGTTTCATCACATCCTACTTCAGTGTAGTGTTATGGAGGTTCATACTCATCCCACAGGTACATATTCATTCTATTGGATGATTTGCGATGGCCACCCAGTGAGTACATCCGTGATTGATCCCTTCAGACAAATCTGGCTCAAGCTAACCACTATTAAAGTGATGAAGTCTTATTAGGCATGATTGTGGTTACCTGAAATTAGACCACGGGACGCTTGAGATCGAAGTTTCCTGCCGAGAGCACCACGCGGACTCAACGGGGAACACGTTTTAGTTATCACTAAAACCTCGTAGAAGCAGTAAAAGGATTTTCTGTTCATCACACATCAACTAGCCACACTTAACGCTCCATCATTACTGACCTAGTTAAGATCTAGAACTGGTAACTCTATTGTGCACTTTAACCAGTCAATATTCTGTTGAACCCCTACGTACTTCGATTTCGAGAACTTCAGCAAACGATCGAATAATACTCTGGGACTCGCTACATGCTCGCGGTGTTCGGGTGTCAGAAATGCTCAAGTCGTGTCACCATCACTCATTATTTTCGATGGCTCATCTACTCTCTGGAGAAATTGACGTCCTGCTGCTGCTTGTATCCGCGCAGATACACATCTCCAATTGCAAGGTATGCCTTCAGGCCCTCAAATCTTTCCAGTCCTTCAAACTAGATTTATCTGGCTTGCTATATTCAACTCGTTACCCTCGTTTTGTGTGTGGTAAGCTTTGTTTTTGTTGGACGACTCCTTCATTAATTGGAGTATTCTTAGGCCAAGGTCTAAGGCAGAAGTGCCCCAGACCTCAGTGGCATGCCTTTCTTGCCATTCCCCAATAATGTTTTACTTTTATTCCAAATTCGCTTGGCTAGTCGCTTCTAGTGCTTCACACTTGAAACCAGTCACTGAATTGGACCTCATGTTAACCTCCCTCCAGCGTATTACTAGCGATACTAAATGGGATTTGGCTCTAGCATATTTATCTATTTATTTATTTAATCCATTCAATAGCAAAAAGGCTGGTAGAGTAGGCAAGATCAAATTAAGTACAGCTGTTTCCAATGGTTTAAAAAACATAGCAAACACAGAAACAATATAACTTAATATCACAACTTCTTTCCTAGTTAATCCTTTATATTCTACAGATGTTCGAAAGCCTACTGCAGTTGAAAGAAATTCGAGAGAGATTCGACTTTTGGGTTCGAGATTCGCACTGTCTTAATCCGGTCAACAAATCTGTCTTTTATTTCTTTAGGTTTGTGTCCTACTGCGTAGTTTCTTGTCCCTGCTTTAAATTCCATGAGGGAACACGGTACGGAAACGATTCTTTTGTTTAGATCGACTGAGAAACTGCCGCGAAATCGTCTTATCAACTGGTTCATCCAGTTCTATAACTTATTAATGGCAAAATTCTCTCTATACTTCACCAATGTGCTGGCGAACTTCTGTAGCGTAGATGACTTGAAGGTGAGGATCGACTATTTCTGCTGAAACAGTGGCTTCGGTATCGTTGCTAAGCTCTAGGCTTTCAGACGGTTCACACGATTGACAACGGGTACAACTTCATATCGAACGCCACTCAGTTGGTGAAGAAGACCGACGCAGTCTGCCTGGCGATTGTTATGGATCGCGAAAATTGCACCGAAAACTTCTATGGTTTGTTTACTTTGGAACTTCTACCATTAGCGTGTTTTGCCTTTCGTCAACTCAGTTGGTTCGTGACAGGATTCGGTTACCATCGCCTGAAGGATCGCTTCACTCCTGGACCACCCACGGAGCCTCGAAAGGGAGTAGCCGCGTTGTGCCCGGCTGTGTTTAGATTGCCATCACCAACTGAAGGGCATAAATCGGTAGGTCGTTCGCTATATTACTGATGTATGAGGTCAGTGTTAGCTAAATGGTTGGCGTACTCCTCGAAATCTTCTTACACCTGATCGACAGAAACATAAGGGTATTTGGTATACGCAATGCTAGAAATGTTCCATTCGATCGAAAACTCAGATTCTGGTCTTTCCAGGAAGGGATGAACCTAACACAGCCTGGGTCGAAAGCAGTGCTTGGATTTAGCTTCAAATAGCATAGAAAATCGATTCTTACATGATCCCTCCCATCCCAACTATTCGCAAAGTCAACCTACCTAATCTTAATTTTAGGCTCAGCTTCACAACGATGTCTTTGAAAAGTACCAGGAGCACATCTATGCCTTCATACAGTCCAATCTTCGCCATCCAAGCAGGACCAAATACATCTACGACGCTGAAAGAGACCATGTAGGTTTCATACTCGTTTGAAAATGCTTTGCAAAATTTTGATGGACGCTCTAATGATATAATATGATGATTAGATATGATTGTCTAAAACTACCGGGAAGGGCTCAAATTATACTTTTTAAGGTCCTTGAGAATGTCTTATTATTTGAGTTTTCGGCCATCGCGTGCATCCCGACTCAATTCTTGGTTCGAGTTCCGCCCAGGCCAACAAAGCCTTCCACATACCTCGGGTCAGACAGTTGATACCACACTTTCCGTTAAATATTTATAAAACACTATCCATCGGCTAGTCATCACCGCAAGTCATTATAGAGGCGAAATACGCTTTCCAATTGTCTTCGTGACATCCCATAGAAATAGAATGTGTTCCGCATCCAACAAAAGGATTGATTAACACCGTCGTCTTTATTTCGCCTATACTTTCCTTGCCTTGCAACAGCCGACACCTGCTGCGTGGGAGGTTGACCACCTATCCGACGCTCTCAAGTTCTCATGGTTAGTGTAAAGGACTACCTAAAAGTTGGATTTCAAGATTAGTTTAGAATTTTGACCACTGTCTAGATGGACAAGCTTAGTTCCTTAGTATATAGAAAGACAAAAAACGTTGATCAGTCCCTGTTTGGGACGTGGCACTCGTTCTAAGAGATATTTTGGAAGCAGTTTGAATGCGTTTCTTATCTCACGCAGTATGACCTACGGGCACCAGCTGGTGGACAAGTCAATGTTTTATGCTTCCCTGGCAACTCCGGTACCAATCCATCGACGCCAGAGGGATGAAAGGTTTCGTTAGCCTGGGCGGAACCGTATCTAAAAATCTGAATCTCGATCGAATTACGTGTTCAACAGGCACCTCATCCGACTGCGCTATCAAGTTTCCTTTCTGTATGAAGTCAGGAAACATATCTCATTAAGCAAGGACTAATTCTTAGTTGTGGCTATTTAGAACCACATTCAAGGCTCCTGCTTTCAGTGTATGTTCGGTGACACTGTCGAGGCAAAGCTGTACATCGTCGTGGTTTACGCAGGGCGTATATGCGAGAAGGACACCACCGTATCGGCTTTTATTCAACAGCTGACGACATCACTCCGAGGATCTCGCCTATTTCTGTCGTTGAAAAACGCCGCCAAATAGTCATTTCTATCCTTCATTTTCCCTCAGTGTTACCTACACATGATTCTAGTCCAAAATTTCATGCTTATCATGTAGGGCAAGAAAGTGGGTTCTATAACTCTTAGGGATCACAGTTTTCCTAATCTTTGTTAAAGAGCATAGCTTCTCAATAACCAATTTCTGTGCAGCATGCGCCACGCATTATGTATTTGAGATGATCCGCCGCTTAGTCTTATTATTTTTCACTGGTGAACGACGAGAGGAGCAGTAGACAAAGGTTCTTCTGAAATTGCAGCCACCACAAGGACCTATATCCGCCCATGTTAGCTGACAGTAGAGGCGAATAAGCCAGATTGTGTGCAAATGTGGCTCGAAATGCCTTTAGTAACGAGTGGCCTTCGACCGATCGTTCATTTACCATTGTGAACTCAAACCGGATCGGCATTTGTGCAGTCTTCCTAGATCTAGCCTCTCTACTGGTCAACAGAATGGACGAAAATCGGTCCCTGCAGTGAATCCAGTTGATGCGCTTGTTTTTCCCATTTAGACTCTGATAGGGGTAGGTGGCGATGTCTGTTCCTCCACGTAGTGCCACTGGAAAATGCCCGCTCTGCGAGCTAAGCCGAACACGGACATTCGATTGCAGGCGACAGGCCCATGTGACAGGCCGGCCTACGAACACCCATGTCACATCACATGGTTCATGATAGTCCAAGTATTTCGAGATAGTGCTACGGCGTCCGCGGGAGCCGACGCGTGTGACAAGTATGCGAGGGTCCCTGATGCGAGGAAGGCATCGGGGCAACAGAGTTAGTCCGAAAGTCCCGTAACGTTGAAGACCTGAAGCGCTGAAGAAGAAGAAGAAGAAGAAGTCTCTGATAGGGATAGGTCCGCAATGTTAGGGACTGTTCATATTTTGCGACGAGAGCGACACGTCGTCCGTGCAATACATGCAATTCGATTAAAACCGAGCGATCGCTGCCGAAATCTGTTCACACTTGGGGGCTGTCGCTCTTGTTGCTCCGTTGCGAAGTATAAACAGGCCCTTGGAGCACTCACAGCGTTTAGGGGAGTAGAACGCATTTAGGACCTACACGCCATCTCAGACATCTGAAGGCGAGGAGAATAACCAAACCCACCTGAAAAGTCGTTTGACACAGTGTAAATTGAGTAACGACTGACTTGCTCATAGGAGGACAGCCACATGTCATGGTATGCACATTCAAAATACCTCCACGATATTCCACAGAGCTAGAGTTCAGGGCACACCTTGCAAAGGGAAAATATAACGCCGATCTTGCCTACTCTAGCATTTCTTGCCGATTACGATGTCACAACAAGCATATGCTGAGTCCAAAGCGCAGCTTTACGATTTTTCATATTGTACCAATGACTATCTGTCAAAACTATTACGTTTTTCTTTCGTTCACTTACCACCAACTGTGCCTGTATAAGATACCATAAACTGTACAAAAATAACGTGTACATCTTGTTAGATAAATATTTATAAACATATTAATACATCACGAAGAATGAAGATCAGACTTGGAGCATTTGCTGTAGCTTCTGTGAAAGCTCCTTGTCATCAAGCAACGTCTTCTTAATCGCCAGCACCCGATCATCAAGCTTCTTGATTTCGCACTGTAGAGTGGCAAGTTCACAAACAATCTAGAAATATGGATTTCCCGCTTTTAAGGCGATGGAAATAATAAAGGCATGAAAAGCGCTTCTACCTCAAGAGCAGAACGCATCGTCTTCCGCGCTTCCTTGGCCGACAAGGGTTCGAGTACACCGAAAGGTCGGAAGCTCGGGATATGTTTAGGCTTCGGCTTCTCGTCGCCCTTATCCTTGGAGTCTTCATCATCCTTTCTTCTTCTGACCTAAACACCGCGAAGTGTGGTAACATGTGTGAAGACCTCGGCTAGATTCAAACCTGTGCAGAGATTTCGTTGCTTGCTTCACTGTCCATGCTATGTGCATCAAGCAGTGTGAATTTTCCGTCATTATGGGTGATTCTAAATGAAGAATATTGATACTTCAGCGATTTGGGAGCTTGGAGAAGCAGTGGAGACCTCCAAAAAATTTCTTCGACGAGGTAAGCGAAAGACTGTACAGAAAAAAAAACAGGAACATCCCAGGAACCCCGCTACAAGGCCTTCTTCGTTAAGGGCTCATCCATAGTCCGCGACGACAACGACTGTTCGCCCGTGTAGAACATAAAGGATAAGGATAAAGGACCGCGTTGCTTCATCCCTTTTGGGATGCGCCACACATTCCACTTCCACGGGATGTCGTACAGGCGATTCGAATGCGTAGTTGCCTACACAAAGACCTGCGGTGGCCCACCGATAAACAAGTCACCGCTTTATCCTTCCCAAACAAGTCTGCTACCAGTTCACCGACCACGGAAATGAAAGGCTTAGTTGGCCTGGGCGGAAGATCCGAACCATTGGAACTGGTATCGGGTGCACGCGACAGCCGGCGCTTCCTCCGACTGCGCTACACGCCCCCGTGCAGAAAATACTATTCGATTAAAAACGGGCGATCGCAATAAAACCTTTAACAGACGCTATTGCTCCCGTCGTTCATACTTGCCAGCTACAGTCCGGGCTTATAAACGGGCCAGGAGAACTCACTAGGCGAATTTTCCAAGCAAAGAAACTGCGTTTAATCTCCTTTTAATTCGCAGGCCGTCACCTGCTCCCGCCCCACAGCGTTTCAAACCGACTCTCTAGCTAAGAACACACAGAAGAAAGTACACTGACTCACTTACCTCACTGTAGGCTCTAGGGGCTGAGCATCAACACTGAAGACGGATGACTGCGCTAATCCTTGAATAGTTCTGAACAGCAGACGGCTTCTATGAAGATTTTTGTATATGCACAACATTTTTCATACCTGGCTTTCGATATATCGATCCTAGCGTCGCTCAGATATGCATCCAATTGAATGGCAAGTTTGCAGTAGTCGGATACATACTGCAGCCTTTCGAAGGCGATCGAATTAAGCTCCTCCATCGGATGTTTCTGGAAGCATTTTTGATCATTCAGATCAGCAGACTCATTTAACCACTCCACGACAACGCGCTTTTCCCCCGCCCATAGTATCCGGAGTTGTTATTGGTAAACATTTTGTGAATAAAACTGAACCAAGAAACCACATCAGCTATTGATCACCCGATTAGTAATGATGGAAACTGATGAATTCCATGTGTATGTGGAGCCACTAAGCTAAAGCTATTTAAAAAAGTTACTAGCTAATTAGGGCGCGTGTAGCGCAGTCGGAGGAGGCGCCGACGGCCGCGTGCACCCGATACCAGGTTCTTGGTTCGGATTTTCCTCCCAGGCCAACCAAGCCTTCCATCCCTCCGGGTCGGTGAATTGGTACCAGACGTGTCTGGGAAGGATAAAGCGCTGACTTCTTCATTGGCTGGCCACCGCAAGTCATTGTATGGCCAAATACGCATTAAAATCGCCTCCACAACATCCCGTAGAAGTAGAATGCGCTGGTGCATCCCAAATGGGATTGAGTAACGCCGTCCTTTATCCTTTTATTCTTTGACTAGCTAATTAGCTAAAGCTATCTAAACGGAATAAATGGATTTATCCTCATCGAAGGGGCTTGTAGTGACCTGCGTCCGCAATCCATTGCCCGGGTTTACGACAGCTTCAGCTGCTGCCCTTTTATGCGAGCGCTTTTACCTAAATTCAGGGGATGTGGTTGTTTGGGGTGCGATAACATATGCGACTGACACTTTAGGGTCGTCCCGTACCCACTAGGATAACCTTTAAACGTCTCGTTGAATGAGATCAGAATAAGGTTTGATTGGGCTCGGAGGGGGTTACCCTCTATTAAGTACACGTCTGATTTCGTAAGAAGGCATATTTGTACCGAATTCCATCAGACATGACCTAGCTCAGTTAGTCGTAGGTGTAGAACACACTGGTGCTGCGTAAAATTTTAATTTCGTACAACACAACGTTCTATAGGGCAGTCCTGCAAGGTGGCCCCCTGCGAACCGATTTGCGCCCAGAATACTCCCAAAAGCTGCTTAAGGCGCATATTCGTAACGTACCTTCAACAAGGCCGGCACGCAACTATAGGTTCGAAATCCAGCTGACAACACCATATGGTCAATCTTTGATTCCACTGAAAATCAGTGGATACGGTACTCAAAAATTGTCTGGTCTGTAATCGCGTCGAGTACGTGTTCCTTTACGGCGCGGAATTTTTTCGCTTCATCCTCTTCAACTCCTCTTTTAAGATACTGTTCTCAACAAGTGAGTGGTATAAAGCGTTGGATCAGTTCAAGTTGGAAACCGAGTTGCATGAAATGGTGTGCTTGAAACCATTCAAGGAGGCTTATCTGTAGGAAATCGAGTTGCGGGCTGTTTGCTTCCTTCTTCTTTCATATTTGATGATGTTCTGGTAGTTTTATTTGCAAATTATGGGCTCAGTAGGGGTTAGGGTGGGGTACACGCTTTTTCTGACCCTTGACGATGGTATGTTTGAGAATAAGCACGACATGTCTGAGCAGTTAAGCCGAAAGAGCACTAAGAAAGCTCAGAGTTCTAAAGAATACAAGGTACATATGGGAGATAATGTCGATATTGTGAGCTTCTGGTTGGAAAGGTTGGTTTTTCGTGTTGTTGTTTTGGTCTACGTCCTTCGTTTTGTTTAAATCAGCCCATTTCCGTCAAAACTGATTAAAACATTACATTGCGTGTTCTTCAGTTGTCTTGTATTTACAAGCATCTGTCAAAAAGATCTGGCTTCACGCTGCCATCAAGTTTCGGTCTTATGATTAGTAATTGTTCTAGAACTCTCTCAATCTGTAATGGAACGTCAGCCATGAAGTGTTCATGCAAAAGCGTTTTGGACTTTCCTACCTAGATTTCTACAACACCACAACGCTGAATTGCTCTGTTTTCACCGCTTCAGTGCTGACGTATCTATTCAGTTGAAATTGAAAGGTCAGCGAAAAGGTTTTGGAGGATGTTTGGTTCAGAGATAAGAATCAGCGATGCTGGGTTTGGTTGTTTTGGAAATTCCGCGGTAAGCATGCTCTTGAGAAGTTACACATCATCAGTTCCTCTTTGCTTTGTGGCCCTAGTTTCAGTCCGACCCTTGCTCTGGTATATTCCTCAGGACTTCTGCATTCTTTTCTCAGAATCCAATGTCCATGTTCTCTCACTTCCTCCTTTTCATTTATATTCTCAATTATATCCCCTTCAGGCCATGGAGGGTTACCCTTTAATGGATATGCGTGTTCCGCCGGACTTAAACGACCCAGACCCAGTGCACAACAGCCTTCGAATATGTCGACTAGTCGCTGTTAGAGTATTGGAGACTATTCTGCGACTTCCTGGTTTAATTCTGATGGAGCTGTGGTGGAGGAATCGCGATATAAGTTTTGAGGAAATCACACAAGAAATGTTGAAAAAGGTGAGCGTTTCAGTCTTTGTTAGCAAGAGGGTGTTAACCAAGTTTTTATGTTACAGGCTCCTTTCAATTCCTATCTGGACATTTCTACCATACTGGATTTTGTTCACAGAAGGGACTTTGATAACTCTGCTGCTATTATCTTAAGTTACTCAGGTACGTTTTTGCAGATAAGCTTTGATTTGTTCGAAATGAGTGGATCCTTTAACTCCATTGCCATAATGTCATAATCATGTCCACACTATAGATCTGTATTTCAACGCGCTAACAGTGTTAAGATGACGTTTGATCTGTTTGTGGTTTCAGTTTTGTTCCTGAGCGTTATGTTCCTCACACTTCCACTCGCCAAGCTGTTCAAACTGTATACTCACGCCTTCAGTTTACTGATATTTGCCTTTGCGCACTACATGTCAACGACCTACGTGGCCCTTGAACAGATCAGCAACGACAAAGACCTCAAACTTGACACATTCGTCAAGTTGGAGAGGCACGGATTCCACTTTTTGGCGCAGGTAGGACTCCCTTGATGCTAAATGTTGAGCTGTTTTTTCATAATCACAATGGGTTTATTTTGGCATTAGTGAATTTATCAAGTAATAAGTATGGAGTTTCTATATTCAGCTATACAACAGACGGGACCTGCAGGATCATAAGTAAGCCGAAATAAAGTGTCCTCGCATTAGAGAATGTTAAAGGATGCTTTACCGCTTTATTAGACTACGGGATCTCTTCACCCGGTACTTTTTCATCACTAGTTCAACCTAAGGACAAGGGGCTTGTTGTGGAGAGAATTGTAACAACTACTTTTTTTGAAGGGTTTCCTTCTAGTAGGAGATGACACAGCTAGCAAGGCATATTGAACGCATACATGGTAGCGTCTATTTAGTAGGAATTAGCAAAATGCTGAACTTTCATAAACTATCGAAGTGTGCTGTTTTTGTATTTTGGCTCACAATTTTGTCATTATTGTCCAACCAACAGTGATGTGCAAACCTCCTCCCCACTAACAAGGAAAGGTTCCCAATACACGATGAGCTTTTGCGATGCAATTTTGACAGGATGTAAGGCCGTGTGAGCGGAGTTCAAAACCATAGTCAGTTTTTGCTGAACGCTGTTTAAAGAGCGAAAAAAAGAGGTGTAAAGACGTGTGCGCACTCATCAACTCGTATGACATGCCACGAGATGTGCGTTGGTGGTGCAGTCGGTAGGATCGCCGCCTCATTGGAGCATGCCTTTGAGTTCGATTCCGCTACGGGTGCTGTTCTTGTACGTATTAGTTTGTTGTTATTACGCTTTCTCATGATCACAGGAGTCAATTTTAGACCATCAGTGCCTTCAACAAACCTATGATGTCTATTTGCGCCTTCATATGTGCTATTCTACACCACCACCATATCAGACCATATCACCAATGATACCGTAACCGCACACAAATACGCATACCTCGCGGTTGAATATTATGAACCTCGCTGGCTTTGGTAAGATGCTGCTGGTGTGACACGCGCTTGTGTTGAACTTGTTTCATAGTTCTGCAGCATAGCTGTTGACTAAGAGGGAAGAACAATACGACCTTTTATTTCCTTTTATTTCCATATTTCGACCTTTTATTTTTATTCCTATCCAGTGTGCTTCTATGAGGCGATATTCCTACCGTTTGCACCACCGAGGCACATGTCGTTGGATGTCATTGTGGTTGATGAGTGTTGTGCACACGTTTTCCCACCTTTTTCCGGTCTTCAAAAAAGCGTTCAGCAAAAACTAGCTGTAATTCTTGACCCCGCTCACACGGCCTTACATCCTGCCAAAAGACCATGAGTTGGGAGCCTTTCCTTGTAAGATTGGTCATTTCTCCTACTCCCGAAGTGCCTACCATATAGCAGTGATTAAACGAAGCGTTTTCTTGGGAAACGTATATGTAAAATGCATAGTATATTCTCAATGGTTTTTGATTATTTTTACGAACTTCAACGCTTGCTTCATTAAGTTGTGAATTAGAGAAACCTTGTCACTGAAAATCGAGAAAGATCGTTTTCGCTTTTCAGCTGATGCTGAGCGTGGTGCAGAGCTGTGTTCTTGGTCTGGAAAGTGACGTTGGAAGGGCTTTTCTTACAGTGTTCACTCTTCCCATCGTGGCGAGGATGTGTGGCTTTCCACAGGAAAAACTAATACTAGGTGAGTTCGAAGCTTCCTGCAGTTTGAACCCCACTTTGTTTACATCAGGACATCCACGAGATTTCAGCTCATAACGTTGCTTGCTCGTTGGTGATGCTGTTCATCTGTATCTATGTATTGAACCGTGTGCCGGATATGGTACAGGGAATGCGAACAGCCTTCCGACAAGTGAAGGCTATTTTCGTTGTGCGTGGCCTGGCTGGAGGTGATTTATGCTGTTGTATTAGTTCTTTGTGTGCCGTACAAGGTTTTCTTATGGTGAACCTTAATTGTGCGGCCTAATCTCCGTTTATTTTTTGTAATCATATTTCGTTGTTAATTTTTACTTCGCCTTTGACTTTACACCGTTTTCACGGCAAATCAGACACTCTTCTAAACAATCTTGAAGGTTTCGAAGTCAAACTGAGCGTCTTTCATGTCAAAACTAGCTTTTTCCACAATGAAGTAGGGGATCTCCGAGACTGCTAAAATAATTTGTTTATCCAATAAAATTTAGCATGACATTCTTTGAACTTTTCAAAAATTCATCTCTCTCAATAAATTAAAACGCTTCGACATTTTATAGGACTTTTTTAGGAAAAGCAATCAATTAAAAAGGTCCAAAGCGCAGAAAGGCAAATCATATAGTGCATTGAAGAGATTACGCTATGCACTCGGCAAGCTCACGATTTTCATTTGATTGACAACATAAATGCTGATTACTTGAAAGAGCGTTGTGAAGCGTTGCGGTTTCTGCAACTATTCTTCTTACTCCCGTGGTAGTCCGTGCAAACATAAATAATTTTTGCTATCAATCAAATGAGAATCGTGAAGGCCTAGTCATGTGCATGGCGCGGTCTTTCCCCTTAATACACTGTATAACTGTTGCCCATCTGCGGTCTAAAACAGATTTTAGCTATAAAATTAGATTTTAGTTGTAAAATTTTACAGGAGGGTCTACTTGTTGGCGTAGGTGAATTAAAAAAAATAAAGAAATTCATACCAAATTTTTGTTGACCAAAATATTGATATCTTCTCATGGAAGAAGCTCGTTTTCAGCTTGATTCAAAAAGCACCATGCTTGTTTAGAAGGGTGTTCAATTTGGGGTGAAAATTACAAAAATCACAGTTGTCTTTGTTTCTCCTCTTTCTTTCCGTTTTATTTGTTTTACAAGTATAGTAACGCTAAAAAGTTAAAAAGAAAAGTGAAAGAGTAAATTTCTAATGTAATTAATCAAAAGTGCATTATTCCTGCGTATGCGTTGTTGCTTAAGGAGGAGCGTCTTCTTAATGGTTGAGATTTAGGATTCTCTCCGAAAAGGAAATTACTCGTCTAGATACAAAGGCCGAAAGGGGTGATTCCAAAATCCTTCCCCTTCCTCATCTATTACTCATGTTTTCAGGCTTTGTTACGGTTTGGCGCAGACTTCGAATCGCCGAGCTCATGACGTGCGCCTGGTTGACGATGTTTGTGATCCGTATGTACGTTGAGATCTGGGAAAAGGTAAGTGTTTTACGGCTACTTATAGGACGTGATCTAAACTATGTTCTCTTCTTAGGGACGCACCTGGCAAGAAGCTGGCCCGGCCTTGCTGGCCAGCATCGCCGAAAGCACCAACACTCCAATCTCTTTACTCGCTCTCGCCCTAACGGTCTCGTTCGTCTGCAAGTGGGTTGTTGACGGCGCTCAACTGGTCATTGGAGGCCGACGAGATCATGGTCACGTACTTGCTCATTCAGGGTGTGTATCTGTAGATTCTCTTTAATAGATAAGGATGACACTAAAACCGTTCCACCTTCAGATACACAGAAGCACTCACTCTGGTCCTGCTATGTCTACAGACTGGCCTGCTTGGTATGAAAACAGAGCAGAAAGCGTTTCTTCTCGGTTTGGTGCTCTTCATAGGTTCGTATTCTTCTCGATTCTGCGCTAATCTATGATAGTCGTCCATCTATTCTCACATTTCAGTCATGTCAGCGCTGCTCCAGTCGCTCTACGAACTCCTCGAACCTCAGCTTCTGTCTCTGGCTGCTTCACCGTCTGCTTCACGTGGTCGACATATACGATGTTTGCTCCTCGCCGCACACCTATTCATAGTTCCGATCACTATGGCTTGCGCCATAACGGCGTATCTTCCCATAGATTTATGGTGGGTATCCAGATTTTTTCCCTACAACTACGACGTCAGCGCAGCTGCGAAAGGCGCCGACTTTCACGTGCACCTGAAATCAGAGTTTAAGTTTCACATCCCGCTTAGACATCTAAGCATTCCATCCCGATGGGATCGCTAAATTGGTACCTAGACGAGTCCGGGAGAAGCAGTTAACTGGATTTTCCGGTGCGCCGTCAGTTCATTTTGTAGGCAAATTACGCATTCAAATTCTCCCCTTGCTTTTCTTTCTTTGTCATTGTCAGCGTTTCATTCTCTTTTTCAACTTACAGTCTTTCAATTTTCTAATTTCTAATTCTTTACTCATGTAGACACGCTTTAAAGATAATATATGCTCCTCTTCTGGAGACCCACACGAAGACACTGGCAAAGCTGTTCTTTTTATATGCTTATTCAGTGGTTATCTCTTTTACATCTCTTCCATGAACTTCTAATTCTCTTTTGTATTGTTGTAGAAGGGCGTCTGTAGCGCAGTCACAGGTGACGGCTGTCGCGTGCACCAGGTACCAGGGCTCGGGTTCGGATTTCCCGCCGACGCCAACCAAGCCTTCCATCCCTCCGGGGTTCCTCAATTGGTGCCACACTTGTCTTGGAATGTTGAAGTACTGACTTGTTCATCGGCTGGCCACCACAAGTCATTGTATGGCCAAATGGCGTATTCAAATCGCCTCCACAAAATCTCGTAAAAGTAGAACGCGTGGCGCAAGGATTTGAATAATGCCGTCCTTTATCCTTTATCCTTTTATTGTTGTAGAAATATATTGCATGGCGTATCTCACGAAAGGGTTGGCTAACGCCGGTTCTTTTTGATTTGGCTCGTGTGCCATCTCCTTCTTGGACCCATTAATTCATACCATACATGTAGGTCAATGGGAAAAGTCAACCCTTATGACCACGCGGATATTTTTTTTACAGAAATAAAAGGAAAAGCGTCGACTGTAGTATAGCTTTCGGGATGCGCCACGCATTCTGTTTGTAAGAAATATCGTTGAAGCGGTGTTTGGCCTATACATAACTTACAGTTGGCATGTACAAGTCAGAATTTTATCCCTCCGAGACGGATTTGGTGCCTGTTACTCGTCTCCAGAAATATGGAATGCTTAATTGGTCTAAGCGGTATCTTAACCACCTAGCCAAAAACCGATCCTCCAAGTGGTCCAAATATTAGTCGAAATGATGGTTCAAGTTGTATCGATACTGCTAGGTGACTCAGATCTTAGCCAAACATCCAGTGTGTTTGTAACCGATTTTAGCTAGCATTGATGTTGGAGACAATTCCTTTAAAATCTGAACATGTCTACTACCTTATCTCGAAGTTTTCAGTTAGATAGACGCTACCTGGTGTGTTGAATACGGTTATGAGTACTTTAGATAAAAGACTTGTCGGCTGTTAACTTTTAGTTATTCGCAAACACATGGCATTTCTTTCTCACAAATCTGTATACCTTCATTGTTTCAATTATTGAGATAAGATATGTATTTATAGGTGTGTTATAATAGTCTCGAACTGTGTGCTCACTACAATTCACGCAGCATCGTCAACGGTACAGTACGCAATTGGAATGGTCGAGGTACGTCATCTGAAATAGAAGCAATCCTTCCTTTTTCGGTTGTGCTATTTGTTTATGTCGATTCAATTTCAATTTCGCTTTTTCGTCCCCATTATGGTTCGTTTTCTGTCAAGACAACAGCAGGTTTTGTCGCATATATAAACTCCTTGAATAGATGTTGCTTTAGTCTTTATCCGTAATGAGGAATGACGGACTCGTTCGTCTTCTGTTCAAAACAGTTGTCTCTTATACCTACTATTTACTCTCATTCTCGTTAATGTGATACAAATACAAAATGGACAAATACAGTAATGTTAGTTCGTCGGAGGGGGGGGGGGGCAGTCCATTATGAATTGTTAACGATAGCTATGCGTCTGTACATACAACATGCAATGCAACATATCCATACCCAAACTTACCTAGTACCCCCCCCCCCCGTTTATATAAACTACTCATAATCGTATTCAAGACACAAGGTAGCGTCTATCTAACTGAAAACTTCGAGATAAGGTAGTAGACATGTTCAGATTTTAAAGGAATTGTCTCCAACGTCAGTGCTAGCTAAAATCGGTTACAAACACACTGGATGTTTGGTTAAGATCTGAGTCACCTAGCAGTATCGACACAACTTGAACCATCATTTCGACTAATATTTGAACCACTTGGAGGATCGGTTCTTGGCTAGGTGGTTAAGATACCGCTTACACCAATTAAGCATTCCATATTTCTCCCCCTCTTGGAAATTCCTGAAATATTTTCCCCCCCCCCCCTTGGAAATTCCTGAAATATAAAAAGATTTTATTACGGGACTACGGAACGGCTATGAAGACACTGCAGTGTCGTTGCCGGAGATAGCTACGCATCAATATATACAACATGCAATACAACATATGAATGCCTTAACTTACCTGATCCATTGGAAATATCCTAACGTTATGCTGAAACATTGAAAAGAAGTCATTATGGGACTATGCACAGTGCAGGGGGGGGGGGGAGGGGGGCACTATGCACGGCAGCACGGTTGTGATCGAAAACTCGATTTGTTTTGAAAGAAATCGCAAACCGCTATCCACTAATTGATTAAGGTAATAAGGTTGCTTTAACAAGTTTATGCTATTTTATAGTATGTAACTGTTCTAGGGTTCTTTCAATTTACTGTGTTTCCATTACTTCCTCCTCCCCCCTCCGATTAGGAAAGCAAATTAGAAAGCCGAATTTGACATTGGAAGGACAGCATTCTATAAGGTGAGCATATTTGTACATATTTTTACGTTGCCGTGCATGTTGCATTACTTTAAGAATTGAAATGGGCTGCCACCCCCCCCCCCCCTCCCCCGAGACAAGGATTGCACCGTTAGTTCCAGTCCCAGTTTTGGCTGCGTTCTAATGTTGTTCTAATTCTTTCTTCCATTTCTGTTTGTGTTTTATTGCCTTCGGTTTTTTTTAGAAGAAATTCAGTGCTGGTGCTCATGGTGTGTATTTTAGTCACGGTCCACGGAGCCGTGGGAGCATAGCGATGACCTAATGTTCTGGACGCGTATGGTTACGAAAGTGTTCGAGCTGTCTATAGCACTCATCGTGCTTGTGTATGGAATAGTGTTTACCGTGTCAGGTATGTGTTTAGATTTAATCAATTGATTGGTTTGGCCTTTTCAGTTTAGTTAAAGTGTGTTCTTCTCGCAAAACTATTTCGCCTTTAAGAAATAGGTGACGATTTCAGGCAATTGGACCCTGGCCACTATAGCGGTGCTTGTCTTCCATGTGATTTTCAACATTTACAGAAGGTGAGTTTCACAGCTATTTTGAAGCTTTCCTTGGTTTTAAAGAAATAATTGCAGAATGGAGACACTGCTAGGGTCGATGACCGCTCGCCAAGCTGCGGTGAAAAATATCAACCGTTTGCCGCGAGCTAGTAGAGAGGAACTGAAAGGTGTGCACTTTCGGCTGTTGATATTAATGTTGGTTTTATTTGCTTACTTTCCACCAGCTTTCTGGAAGCTAGAAGAAAAAATCACCACCAAACCCTTGATTAAACCAACCTCCTCATAATGTTTTCGGTTTTAATATTTTTGGTCGATGCTTTCAAAGGCGTCCAACATTTAGGATGAACAGTGCTCAACTGTATTAGCGCACTTGAAGGGCTCGTGGAAATCGCGCTACAATAAGAGTCGTGTCGAAATCGCAGTTGATCGATTTTTACACTATTTTAAGCACAGAATTATTTGAAATCTCTTAAATTCATTATTCAATTTCCTTGAATTCATAATGATCTTTGGAAATTGACCTGATCGTTGATTCGGGCGTTCCTGTTGGCGTGCCGATCATTTTTACTAACTTTCTACGCCATTTCTGTGGTTGCTTTATTTTCGTCCGGTGAAACTTGCTGTAGCTGTGGGACAGCGTTTTCTTTAGTATTTCAAGAATTTTGAATTGTCTTGCTCTTAGTGAGTTGCCACAAAGGGCATCTGATTCATGTTTTTCAAATGTGTTAAAATACTGTTACTAGTAAGGCATTCAGCTTAAGCGGTTTCATGATGATATCAACGGCTGGCCCATGCCGACATCATGGGTAGGTGCTAACAGACCTCGACGATCTCGCGGATGTTGCGTGAGTCAAACAGTGCCGGGGGTGTAAAGCGTAGCATTGCTAATGCTCGGAGACAGTGGCAGCTTCCACTGTCTCCGAGCAAAACTGTTTGCATGACTCTCAGCCGTGGTCAATCGCCGGACACTCGTGAATATTTCATTGGCAATTTTCCTATAGCTGTTGTGGGCTCGGTCGAAGACTTACCAGGAAACTATCTCAACGGTAGGTCGGAACGGCCCAAGTGTTGTATATGGGCAGAATCGCCTCTCTCTGGGAAACAACAAAACGCAAATATCTCGACCCCAATACAACTCTCCACAGAGTTAGGGAGGCCGGAAGTTGGGCCGTTGGCAGCCTTAGCCCTATGCCTGGAGGCGGAAGGCGGGCTCAAGTTGGGCGGAAACGGCGATGACGAGCGAGCGATAGTGTCGCAGTGCGTAGAGGGGCGGCGTAATCCCCACAATCGCTGTTTCCAGCCAACTTGAGCTCGCCCTCCGCGTGCAGGCATAGAGCTAACACCGCCAACGGCCCAACTTCTGTTCTCCCTAACTCTGCGCATAGTTGTATTGGGGTCGAGATATTTGCATTTTCTTGTTTCCCAGAGAGAGGCGGTTGTGCCGATATACAACATTTGGGCCGTTCCGAGCTACCGTTGAGATAGTTTCCTGGTTAGGGTTTCACTACGATGCCAAGCTTGATTTCTCTGAGCATGTGACCATTTGTTACAGACGCGCTCAGCATAGGACCTATCAGATTTTCAAAGGCCTTACCACTAAGAATAAGAGTGTATTGCTTAGGGCTTATAAGACTTACGTTCGGCTGCTGGTGGAGTCATCCACCTCGGTTTTTCCTCTAGTAGAAAAACTCTTATAAACCTCATAGAAAAGGTACAGAATAACTACATTCGCAAGGTTCTTATTCGCATTGGCGGGTTCCTTTACTCTAAGGTACCTAAAGCATCGATAAGGAACAAATACCTGGGTCTTCACACACTGGCTTCTCGCAGAAAATTCTTTGACATTTGTAGGATTTATAAGTTAATCCACTACTCGCGCTTCGGAGGCTCTAAATTCCTTAATCTGCGTGCTTCTCAAACAAAGGGGGAGTCTGAGAAGATTATTATCAGTCGGCCTAGGAGTAAGCTGGAGGTGGCGCTTTTTCCTGATAGGGAGCCAGCGCATACCTGAAGGCGACGAGATGTATGCCGTCCTCCTTTTCCCTGGGTCAGCTTGAGCGATCTATTAAGAGGTCTGAGATGAGTTATGAAGTTTAACACTTTACAGCCTTGCTGGCTTATTTGGTTTGGCTAAACAGAGTTTTTATTCATGTCCTAATTAGTCACCGATCCGACATTCCTTTGACTCGCTCTATGTGTGTCATCATGTTGTTGCTTTACATTGGTTTGATTAGCTCTAGGTGTGTCTTCATGTTGTTGTGTTGTTGTAATATGGTACTCTTTTCTGGGGTTTGCGCTTATCGCGAATGTAATGTATGAATAAATAAAATAAATAAAAAATAAATAATGCCGAAGGTGAGGTTCGACTCCCACCTGTCGCAGGAGTTTTGAGTGCAACAAAACATCCTGTATCAACTTATAGCCTATCTACCAGTCGATCCAGGCTTAAATAGGTGTGTTAAGTATCTAATTCATTCAATAGCTCATTTAGTATATTGCATTAGGTGAAAAGGCGCTGGCGGTGGTGTAGGGGAACGTTCTACCCCAAAAGGGTGCAGGGTTCAAGCGCGAGCTGGTAGAAAAACGCAACGTTACTAACAACCTGACTAACCTCAATACAGCTTAATGCTGTATTTTCGGTTAGAAAAATTCCTTCCAGAGGCCAGGAGTGTTGAAATGTTAGTCGAACTTTTGTTTACTTCATTTATGCTTGTTTCAAATGGGAATCGCGAATAAGATTATATTGTTGCGGTAATAATTAAAGTGCTAATCATGTAGGTATGTAGTGCGTAAAACTAGCTCTTTAGCCCGAAGTGACGTTTGTGCGATCTGTTTCATGGAAATGTTGGAGGAAGCCAGAGTGACACCATGCAAGCACTTCTTCCATGGCGCTTGTCTCAGGAAGTGGTTGTCAGTACGGCAGGTAAACAAGACCATTAGTTCCACGTTTTTGATGTAGTTGTAATGTGTACCGACTCAGCTACGTTCAAAATGGGTTGTAAAGTGCGAGTCAGGTTATGTTTTTGTGTTATGGAACGTTTGTAATGACAAAGAGGTATAAATAAGAGGTGGACCCACTGTGAGCCCAGAACCCTAGAATGTAGATAGGATGATAAATGCTCTGGACCGCATGCCAGTCAGTGATCAGTATCGGCATCTATCCTTTTATCGTCCTAGCTTGTCGCGGATAACGCAGTGGGAGGAGTTCTTGACTCTCACATGACGCCACATATCGTTCACCGTTTCATTTTGCGACAGAACTTCGCAACCTTCCGTCTATCGTAGCCCTGTGAGTTGTATGGGATGTTTGGAGCATGACATGACTACCGATTGGCCACCATAAGTCAGTCTCCATGGTTATCTGAGCCAATGATGAATTAGAGTAAATGATGCATTGAATGAGAATAAGTGATGCATGCCAAAATCTTATTCGCTCGCAGCAGTCCTTCACCCTTTTGTTATGCAAGTTTTGGCTTATATTGATGCTTCACGGAGTTTTGTGACCTTGAGCAAGATCCGTCAATGAATTTACCCATGAAGCTAGGTTTTGTTCGCCTCAGTAGCCAGAAACGCTGTTGGTATCTTCTGTTTTCGATGCCTAGTAGTGCTTTTGGCCTTTCACATCTATGCTATACGTTTATTTCAAATCAGCCCAGACCTGTATCCCTTCTCATCGATTTTTACGCGCTGCTCTAGCGACTGGTAATCGGTCATCTAAGAGCTTTGCGTGAGTGCCTGACGAGTGGGGTGATTTGAAGGTCCAGAGGTTAAGCAAATACTAACAAATAAGTAATCTTCTTCGCAAAAACAGTGCAGTAACCAGTGTAACACGGAGCGGCATAGGCTAGATAGTTCTGAAAGCAACCCTAACCGGAGACGATTCATCCAACACACAGAGGCGACGACTACTTGGAGTTGTGCCATTCCAGCGTATTGCTTTTGTCGTTTATTTTTATTCGTTCTAGTGCAAGAATTGATTAACACTAGCTAATAGAAGAGTAACGGTAGCTGGCTTAAAAAAGCAATGAAATAGGGTGTGGAGGAACAAGAAAGGTCGAGCATTTTCATGGCGAACTTCTGGTGAAACAATGCTGGAAAGCGTCAAAATTATTCTTTTCCTGCTGTTTTGAGAGTTAGAAATCCAACTATTTGACGAATTTTGGGTCGTTTGTTGAGCAAGCTACTATGAGACTGCTACCATAGGATCGCTAGTGGCATTAACCATGGGTGGACCTTGTGTCTCAAAGGCCTCTAAACTGGTGCGCATCCGAGGCTGGTTCAATCCATTGCCCTAACGGGAGCGGATCCGTGCTTGCTACATCTTACTCTTAGATACAGACCAAGTATGATTATGTGACATGTTGAAGATTATTCAAAAAAGCTCGAGAAATGCTGAAATTGATCGCTTAAACTGAGCTAAATGAAGGAAGATGAGTGTGGATCATAAATCGAGTTTTAACTGCGTTTAGGTGTGTCCGCTGTGCTACTCGGAATTGCTGGATCCCGAATGCGAGGCAGTCGTTGAAGAGGTAAGGAGAGATGCATCTCCCGATCGTGAGAGAGTCCGAGAAAGGAACGCCGAGTTGAGAGAAATGCGAGCGATGGAAGGGGCTCGCGACATGTGGCCATTGATGGAGCAGTGAGTTTCCTCCTTATCACTATGTGCTTCTACATAGATTCGAAGGCTCTGATCGTTTTAAGAGTGTTCGAAAACGAAAGCGACACGGAAAGTGACTCCTCGTCGGCGACAGAGTACACGCTGGCCAGCTCGGATAACGAATATCTTGAATAGGCTCACCCATTCTATGCTTTGGACGTCGTGCACTTGATCCCATACGGTTCCTCTCTTCCGCATTTGACTGCTCTCCTAGGTATATTTGTTCGTTGTCATTCGTTTCCGCTTGTGATTGCCGCTATTAAGTGACTTGCCATGTTTTCTCTTCAGGAACTCATTGTGATTAACTGCTTATTTTGAAGGAGGATTGTTCAGTAGATTTTTTTCAAAAGCCTAGAGGCTAAAAATTCTATAATTCACAGTGGTCAGATTTGCAGTCTTCTCTGTTCTATTGCGCTTCTTCTGGTGTCAACGTGTAGTTGTATTCTGGTAGTCTCTGACTGGTATACTGTGTGTTAGTCTGTTGTCCTTACTCGGACGTTTGTTAAGGCATAGAGTTCTATTCATAGTTGATCAATTCGTCTGCGAAATTTTGCGTGTACACATAAACTGCTGCTATATGTTATTGCATTGTTCTGTTCTTATGAAGAGCGGTTCGATCCCGCGCTCTATTTGAAGCCTCTCTGAGCGGATGCATGGTGCCGAAGTGTCATGGTGATCACCAACAACTTCTCATATAGTGAATTCCAGCGATGGCGTCGCTGTCCGGGCCGTCAGCGGTACGGCTGGCGCGAGTCGCTGCAGTGCAGCTGCTTCCCTGTCGCAACTCGGCGAAGACCTGCCCTTCTCGACCAGCTCTGGCCAGCCGCAGAGACAGCGATTTGAAGAAGAGAATGGCTGAACTAAAACACATCCCCGACTTTCCGTGAGTCCTACGAGGACCTTGCGTGACAGCCGTTTCTAAGTCAACTCTTTAAGGCTTATATACCCCGATTTCCTTCAATCACCCGTTTGGAATCGACGCAATCCTTTGATGGAAGAGCTCGAGCATAAAGACATGCTGGAACGGCGCATGAATATCGACATCCCTGAGTTCTATGTCGGTTAGTGTCTTATGGACTCTTCATCCAAAAGTGGGTATACCCGCTATCAAGTTTCCATTATCATAAATCATAAATAAACTGAGAAAACCGAGACCGAGAATAAATTAAAGAAATTGAGGTGTGGTCTCCGTTTCGAATCCAAAGGCCAAACACAGAAAATACTCCTTCCCTCTGATCTCATTAGTAAGGGAAGGGATGGAGTTATATTTGGAGTAGGAATTGGGTGTATAAGCCACCTGAAAACAGACTGCCGTTGAAGATCCACTTCAAAGGCCGGATTCACGATTGACTTTACTCAGGATTACGTGGGTAGAGGGTTAGAAGTTCAAGCATTACTCGGAGTTCGCAAAAGTGTGGAGGTGGCTGAATGGTGCTGTAGAATTACACATTTCACCAAATTCCATCATATTGTCAATACCAAACTATACTCTGTCAGTAAACTTATCAGTTACCATCATCCCATTACCCAACCAATCGTGGTCCGGCCTCAGACGGTGGAATATTTCGTGAAGATGCTTCCATTAGTAACATACGAAGTTAAATGAATAAAGAGGCAATGGAAGGAGTCCTATGAATAGGAATGAGTGTTTGCAAAATAGGGGCGAAAAAAAGTTTAAAAAGGTCGTTAAAGTTTATCACCATATGGCATGCTTTTGTGAGTCGATTCACGAAATACAGCTTCAGCACTGCGTTTAAAAGGTGTTTACCTTGTGCCAGAATATTCTGATTAATCCTTGCTGCAGGGGACACGAAGAGATCCACCGTTAATACGGATTTATTTGTGAGGGATAATCGTTTCAAGCTCTTTCATGTGACGTAGGTCCCTGTCCGAAGCTTCATGAGAAGCTGAAGGCATTCCCTGGCCAGTGGCGATACATGTGTGCGCGGCTCGGCTTTAGAAGTTACCCCGTACTATTCACCAGAAACGTCCGAAACGCGACAAAGTCTGTCTACTTTACGTTAGTATGTGCGTCCCCACATTGCGAAGTGGAGCCGCCAAAAATTGCCGTACTCGGATGGAAACGTATCCCCTGCTCCTTACTCTCCCGAGACCAAGGATGCACATTTAACGGCTAACGATTTAACGAATTAACGGTGTTTTTCCTTAAAACCTGGTTTAACGATATAACGAAAATTTCTATAAATTTAATGGAATTTTTGACGGGCTTCTTTCCCAGTGAGTTTATCACATTTGTCCTTAGTGTTCTCTAATGCTGCAGGTCTCACCCTCGCGATTAGCACTGTTCCTGAAAAATCTATTGAAATCAGCAAGAATATTTAATGTTTCATGAATTTGTTTTGAATTTTTGAAAATAATGCGTTTTGCGGGCGCGTATTGCGCAGTCGGAGGAGGTGCCGGCTGTCGCGTGCACCCTACACCAGGTTTCTGGACCTTTTTTTCGGGATTTCCCGTCCAGGCCCAGGCCTTCGATTCCTCTGGGGTCGGTGAATTGGTACCAGACATGTCTGGAAAGGATATAGCGCTGACTTCTCCACCGCAAGTAATTGTATTGCCAAATACGCCTTCAAATCGTCTCCACGATATCCCGTAGAAGTAGAATGTGAGGCACATTCCACAAAAGGGATTGAGTAACGCCCTCCTTTATACCAATCCTTTAATGTATTTTGGAGGTAGAAATGTTTTCGCCGAGCCCTCAGCACGACAGCGAATCCTCAAACATACTCGTTTAATCTCCTTGCAAGATATGCCTATCCCCACCTCGCGTTGCTTATCTTTTGCTTTTGCTGATCACCTGGGACAGTCGAGAGGAAGAGAATGTTTGCAGCGGCTGGAGCTAACATCAAAAATTAGAAAAGTTATTTTTCCTGAACGCTAACACGTTGACGACGTGTCACACCTTTTAGGCAGTGGGGGACCGTGTGACACACCTTTTAGGCAGTGTGGGACCGTGTGACACGATGTCGTGTCAAGGTCCCAACGTTGCAAAAAATGGAGTGGTACCACGCACTCGAAAATTGCGCGTATGTCAACGTGTTAACATTCCACTGATAGGCTTTTAATTTATTTTTACTAATTCTTTCTGTACTTGATGGGCTGGTGCCTATCGAGATTGCATAGCATCGCGGAAGAGTCAGACAAAAGAATAAGGAAGGAGGAGGGGGGGGGGGGGGGGGGAGGAACTCCGGGTACCTGCCTGGTCGCACATTTTAAGATGCCTTTTTGGTGACCATCTTGAATGGCAATTCCATACCTGTTCTTATTCCACACCCCGTAGATAATTCGTTGCTGAAGGCTTGCTTATTTTTTGAGTTTGTTGATGTTGAATTGTTTATTTTACATTGCAGTGTTACACTCCATTCCTTGTACTTCAGCTGTTGACCTCTTCAAGTTGAAACGTATAAAGTTTTTCTTGATATTTTCAGCTGAAATAGTGATTTGCAGCTAATTGTATTTCTTAACGAAATTTAACGATTTACCGGAAATTTAACGAAAATTTTCCGTTAAAAAGTTTAATTTAACGCACAGAATTTTGGGTGCAGCCCTGCTCCCAATGTGTTTTGACTACCTTAAAGCATCTTCACCTTCCACATGCGATTGTCCTCAGTATATCTTTGCACAGTAAAAATATGGCACTAGTTAAAAGTTCCGACTCCACCGACAAGACTTCGGTTCGAAAAAAATTTTTTCGCTGAAACTTCGTCGAGGGGGGTTATTTGGGGTGCTGATCACGAATCTGACATCCGTTTTCAAAATTACCGGCCGATCACGATAGGTTACGGTAGGTATGGGTGACTAAGGCTGCCAAGGTCATGATCGCCGATTTCGCCCCAAACTTCGGCTAGGGGGGGTTATTTGAGGTGCTGATCACGAATCTGACATCCGTTTTTTTCGTTTTTAAGCTGGAGTACGGTAGATTACGGTGGGTACCGGTGAGTAAGGTATTGGTCACCGATTGCGCCCAAACTCCAGCTTAAAACGAAAAACGGATGTCAGATTCGTGATCAGCACCTCAAGTAACCCCCCTAGCCGAAGTTTGGGCGAAATCGGCGATCATGACCTTGGCAGCCTTAGTCACCCGTACCTACCGTAACCTACCGTAATCGGCCGTAATTTTGAAAACGGATGTCAGATTCGTGATCAGCACCCCAAATAACCCCCCTAGCCGAAGTTTGGGCGAAATCGGCGATCATGACCTTGGCAGCCTTAGTCACCCGTACCTACCGTAACCTACCGAAATCGGCCGTAATTTTGAAAACGGATGTCAGATTCGTGATCAGCACCCCAAATAACCCCCCCTAGACGAAGTTTCAGCGAAAAAATTTTTTTCGACCGAAGTCTTGTCGGTGGAGTCGGAACTTTTAACTAGTGCCAAAAATATTTCAGAGATCTGTCGCGTCTAGATTGGTATCGAAGCTTTTATACTTATCTTCGCCACTAGGAGTTTAGTGATCACTCCGAACTCGAGCTGAGGTCGTCCACTTTTTTGACTCTCAACTGGCGCTGTTCAGAGCCAATAGAGTCAAAACGGTGCTGAGTCGATGGATCCTTCTCGACCGATCTCCCTCCCCCCCCCCCCCCACTCGGTTTACCCGGTATCCATTTATCAGTTTCTCCTTCTCGCCCTCTCTTAAGGGAGTTTCTCCAAGATTACTGGAGATGAAACCTGGGTCCTCTATGATTCTAACATGTGCCGTGCCCTGTAGCTAAATCGAGGAGAAGACCCGACGGCGCTAGCCCTCGGGCCATTATCCCAAAAGATTTATTCTTTGTTGCTTCTAAAATTCGCGGGTGTTGTATGACAAGCTGCTTCCTAACATTTATACCGTCACTGGTAACGTTCACGCCAAGCAGATTCAAAATCCGGCGGAATCAGAGTTTTCTAGAAAAACGACCGAGACGAGCTAATGTCCACCTACTCCACTATATTGTTCGGCCTCATAGTATAATAGCTGAAGAGACCCGTGGAGAATTGGGCTGGGGAGAGGGGACACTGGCTCCTTACCCACCTTATTCCCGACATTGCCCCTCTGACTATCACTCACCTCGCCGCTTAAGGCATTCCTAGCGAAGATAAAATCGCCAAAGTTGAAGTTCAAAGGACGGTCAGCGATTTCTTCCACTACAAGTATCTGGCTATACATTGGATCCGAATGAATCATTTTCGGATATTCCATTCGGATAACCTAATCCGAGTCATCCAGAAATCCGAGCCTGCGAAATTGTCCGTATCCGAATCATGCAAAAATCCGGGGTCCGCGAAAATTGCGTTATCCGATTCACATCAATCGGATCCAGACCAACTATGGTTATTATATTGTTGAGCAAATTTTACTGTACATTAAATAAAAAATATCGAGCTGCTCAAGACTTTCTGACCAACCTGAACGTGTTGTTGTATTGTTATAAAATTATGACAAAAAGAAATTCCGGGAAATTCTGGTCGTCAACCCGATACCATAATATTAGGTTGTAACGAATTAAATGGCACTGGCTTGCGCCATTTTTTGGCACGTCTTTACGCGTTTGATCAAGAACAAACCGTAACATGTGACATATCATTTAGAAGCGCAAACTTTGCTCTATCGGTGAGTACGAAATTTTCCATGTAAAAGTGGGAAAACTTTAGAGTTTTATTGACTTTTTTGCAGATGGACAAAAGGGTAATCAGAGGCATTTACTTGTATGAATTCAAGCTGGGCACTACAGCTAAGGAGGCGGACGAGAAGATCAGCGCCGCATTCGGTCAAGGATGTTCCACAATTCGGACGGCGTATCGTTGGTATCAGAAGTTCCGGAATGGAGATGAGAGCTTGGAAGGACATGAAGGTCGTGGGAGGCATAGTGATGTTGATGAGGACAAGCTGAGAGATGTGGTAGAGGAGGATCCACACAAAGGTACCAGGGAGATAGCGAAGGTTCTTGGCGTCAGTCACAACACAGCTGCCCGGCATCTGAAGGAAATTGGAAAGACCAAAAAGCTGGAAAGATGGGTACCTCTCGAGCCGTCTGAGGAGCAAAGAAACCGACGATATGAGATCTCGTCCGCACTGCTTCTACGGAACGAAACGGACCCATTCCTTGATCGCATCGTAACCTGTGACGAGAGATGGATAATGTACGACAACAGGCGACGATCGGCACAGTGGGTGGACAGCGATGAGAGCCCCAAGGTTTTTGCGAAGCCGGAATTGCACCAAAAGAAAGCAATGGTGCAGTATGGTGGTGTTCGCTGGGAATTATTCACCACAGCTTCCTCCCTCCCGGTGAATCCATCACGGCAGAGAAGTACTGCATTGAAATTGAAGAAATGATGAAAAGGTTGAAGGATATCCGGCCGGCCTTGGTAAACCGAAGGCGAGTTCTCCTTCTGCACGACAATGCTCGCCCCCATGTAGCACGAATGACGCTGCAGAAATTGAATGAGCTGAGCATTGAAACTCTACCACATCCTCCGTTTTCTCCCGACCTCTCCCCAACAGACTACCATTTCTTCAAGCATCTTGGCGACTTCTTGGTAGGGAAAATATTCAAATACCAACAGGATGCCGAAAGTGCCTTCCAAGATTTCGTCAATTCCAGAACTTCTGATTTTTATGCTACTGGGATAAAAAAGCTTGTGTCACGTTGGCAAAGATGTGTAGAATCAGAAGGTTTTTATTTCGATTAATAAACTTGCCTACAAGCCGAGATATTAACTGTTTAATTTACAGTGGTTCAGTGCCATTTATTTCGTTACAACCTAATAGTATCCCCTCGGTGTGAGATCTGGGGCCAGATTCATCAACGGCTTACAGCAGTTTAACAGAGAAAGTCCCCCTGATAGCGCCGCTTATCGCTGGTGAAATGTTTCTCAACAAGCGATACTGCGAAGTGTTCCACAATATCGCTTGATAAGCCGCGCTATCACGGATTTCGGCTATACTTTCTCAGTTAAATTGCTGTAAGTCGTTGATGAATCCGGCCCTGGATAAGAGTCCACGAATGCCGAATGTACTCATGTTTTGCAGAGAGTTGAGTCACGTTATCTCGGAAATTCTTAGATTCTTGAAGCTCGGCCTACTTGTGGAGTGCACTGCAGATCTTTTTACACTCCGAACAGCTGATCGTTGATGCAAAAGGATGTCGAACATTTGATGGATCCAGTGCACTTCAGGTTAAATTGTTGCTGTGACGACATCGGAGAAGGCACTCGGCGCCAAAGAGCATCGATTCGTCGGAATCTGTATCCGCCCGAGAAAAACCAGGCCTGCTGCATCAGTTTACACTACGAAATGTGATTGAAGGCATCGGTGGGTAACTGCTTCCGATCCCATTAAGGCTACACGCCTGCCAGAGCCGGCGTTTCCAGGTGTTGAAGTGATGTACGAGCTGTACAATCCGACGATACGGAAGATCGAGACGCTGAAGCTGGAGAAGCGTCTGGACAACGACCTCAGCTACCTGATTGACGCGTTGCCCGAGTACAGCACGTTCGACTTCCACATGGAGCCGATCGCGCACCCGCCTGGCACCCCGGTGCCCGTGAATCCGTTGAAGGTGGGTAGAGTGCTCGATCGCCGGTCGCTCGGTGTCGGTGCACTATCGACGCGTAGTGCAGTCAGTGTTTGCGAACGTCGTTCCTGGAAGTGATTCATGAACGCTCTGCTGGCGACCCGCTAGCGTGGGGGTATAGCTCAGTGGTAGAGCATTCGACTGCAGATCGAGAGGTCCCCGGTTCAAATCCGGGTGCCCCCCTAGCGTTTTGCATTCCATCGACTACTATTGCCGGCCTGCTGCCAGGTGTCGGCGATTTCACTTTTGCGCTGTTCGTTGCGTTTTATGTGTCTTCCGTGCGACGGAGAATATCGATCAGGTGGCTGCAGCCAGTTGTAAATGCGGTTTTGTCCTATGGACCGTAGCACGTCGCGTGCAGAGGCTTTTAAGAGTTAGGAAAAATTTAGAGCAATCTTTGTGATGTTAAGCCTAAAATATTTTGTTTTGGGAATCTATTTAAATACAATTCGAAAATGTTACCACTGTATGAATGGCAATGAGATTCTTAGACTTTTGGCTGCAACGAAGCTCTCTGCTTACATGTTCTCCATATTTTGAACCTAACTTTAAATGCAAATGAACTAATTTGTATACAAATATATATAAGCTACATATAAATTAAATTATAAAAGGTAAAATATAAACTTAAACATAAAACATAAAATTCGAGCTTTTTAAACACTTTTCGTTTTAAAAACATTTGCTGGATTGAACTTAGTAATTTGGCACATTCAAAAACGTGATAACACCTTTCTCTTCACTGATGGGCGTGTGGAGCGCAGTCGGAAGGCGCGCCGGCTGTCGCCTGCACCCGATACCAGGTTCCTGGTTCGGATTTCCCGCCCAGGCCAACCAAGCCTTCCATCCCTCCGGGATCGGTGAATTGGTAACAGACTCGTCTGGGAAGGATAAAGCACTGACTTGTACATCGACTGGCCACCGCAAGTCATTGTATGGCCAAATACGCATTCAACACGCCTCCACGACATACCGTAGAAGTCGAATGCGTGGTGCATCCCAAAGAGGATCGAATAACGCCGTCCTTTATCCTTCATCCTTCACTGATGAACCACCGAAAGGTGTCAAACCAAAAAGGTTCGTCTGGAGATAGGTGGTGAAATGATCCACTTTAGAGAAAGAAAAATTGTGATTTTATGTTTTTTGCTCTCACTTCGTTTTATTACTTCAAAGAGCTCTCGAAAATCGAATTTTTTGTGGGTTATTGGTACACCATGTATTATATTAGGTTGTAACGAATTAAATGGCACAGGCTCGCGCCAAAAAATGGCGCGAGCCAGTGCCATTTAATTCGTTACAACCTAATATAACGCTTTCAAAAAATTCCTCCGTGAGCACATACGTTCCTAGAGTAAGATGCTTCAGATGTTGCGAATTCTTGTTCATTACTCTCATATTCACACTTTCCATGCTAAGCAACTGCTACATATCAAGTATTGTTGATTGTATTGAACAAGATTAATAAATTTGATATGAAACTTCCCCGCCAACCTGATATGTAGTCACTCGAATTTTTGATCGATCTTGAAGTAATCCGTAGCTCCACAATGTCGCGAACCTCTCGTTAATTTTTTTTCAATCGGCAAACGTATTTCTTGATCGAGAAATAACGTTGCCATCCAATTTCTAGGTCAGTCAAGTAGCACTGCATCCGGACTTATTACTAGTATTACGCGTAATTTTTCGTAATAAAAATGTTAATTAAAATGACGGTGAAGGAACTTCGGATCTATTCTAGTGGGAGGGGGCAACAGTGAAGTGCCATTTGCGCAGGCCATTCCATGCCACACAACCAGATCCACTAAATTATGATCAAAATCCTCGCATCATAGGAGACAGCATTTAAATCTCTCGTAGAAATTCAAGGGTGGTACACAAATTACATTAGGATAGATTCGGTCATTTTTACCTCAATTCTATGTGAAGCCTCATTTACAATGACATTTTATTAGGCTATCCCATAAGTCCCCGCCGTTTTTTCAACGATTCATTGCGGATTTCGCCAGCGGTATCTTGCACAGCGCTATACAGCTTTCGAAAGAGAATGATTTGCTCTATCAGAGCATGTATTGCGTTTCCTTTTTCATCTGAAATTTTGTCAATTTTTAGGTCGTTGAAGTGAAAAGTGAAAAAGTGGCCATCTACGAAGTCGTTTCCCTCCGCTTAGATTTGGAATTTTTGCGCAGCTTTTCATAGCATTTGGAAGACAATATTCTGTGCTACAAGAATATGTGTTAGTACTATGTGCTCATTTGTCCTTTATTGATTTTCAGGTCATCAAATTGGGACGTCCGACTTTTTCATTCGAAATTTTACCGACAGCTCGCTTCTGAGGTTGGACTTTTTTGCTTGTTGTTATATGTCGTTCGAAAGAGGATGTCTTGCTCAATAAGAATTTTTGTCGCGTTTATTGGCTCATACTGATTTCTGTCGAATATCAACAACTGAACAAGGAGAAAGAGTTGTTTGTGAAGATGATTTCTCTCTTTTTGGAATTTTGTTGATATTCGGCAGAGATCAGCATGAGCCAATAAATACGACGTAAATTCTTATAGAGCAAAACATTCTCTTTCGAACGACATATAACACCAAGCAAAAAAGTCCAACCACAGAACCGAGCTGTCGGTAAAAATTCGGACGGAAAAGTCGGACGTCCCAATTTGATGACCTAAAAATCAATAAATGACAGGTGAGCAAATAGCGTAAACACGTATTCTTCTAGCACAGACCATTGTCTTCCAAACGCTATGAAAAACTGCGTTTGGTGTGAAATTCCAAACCTAAGCGGAGAGCGGGCATCTGCTCTGCGCAGATGGCCACCTTTTCACCTTTTCACCTTAACAACCTAAAAATTGACAAAATTCAGGATGAAGTATTTACTGTACTGAATTTCTTTTTTCATGAAGTATTTACTGTACTGAATTTCTTTTTTATCCTGAATTTTGTCAATTTTTAGGTTGTTAAGGTGAAAAGGTGGCCATCTGCGCAGAACAGATGCCCGCTCTCCGCTTAGGTTTGGAATTTCACATCAAACGCAGTTTTTCTGATAGAGCAAATCATTCTCTTTCGAAAGCTCGCAATGAATCGTTGAACAAACGGCGGGGACTTATGGGACAACCTATTACTTCAGTCATACAAATGTTGCGATATGTGTGATGTGCGCAAGGCGCAGTCTCGACATTAAACCTTGTGTAAGATTTCCAGATTTTTGTTTCCCTGTTTTTCAAGAAGTTTCAAAGCATTGCTGTTTTTGAGCAATTTTAGAACGTTGAGAGAGAACTGCTCAGAATGCATTGAAAACCTGAAGAAAAAATACATCTCTTTTTTGTGCCTGCAGCGTTTTGTGTATTGGTTTCGAAGGAAAAGTAGGCATAGAAATGAAGTGTGTAAGCTGAAGACTGTCTTCGAAGTGCAAATCAATTATTCTTGGAGGCGCTGTGTTTTTTTGATCTGAGTGATGCAAAGGAGGTAGAGTCAGACGGCTGTGAAAGGCTAGAATTTCTAGGAAAATCCTCCATGATTCACGACGAAAGCGTGCCGAATACCTTATTCTGTTTCTTTTATAAGAATACCAAGGAGTTGTGGTGTTTAGGTGAAGATGCGTCAGCCACCGTGGGCACGGCGATGGGAGATATTCGACATTAAGGGAATAGACGATGCATGGGCTCTGTCGACACCCTACTTCAAGCGGAAATTCCATAAAACAAAGGTACGTGCAGCTTTCATTGGTGATTTAATACGACCCCCGGGGCTGTTGCACGTTCTCTATTATTTTTACTTTTTTACATTAAAAATATTTCTGACGTGATAGATCTATGTGCCGCCTCAAAACTGAAAGTGGTGCCGGCACGTCACTTTGGAAAATTCGATTTCGGCCGTTCGCTCGCCGCTCGTCACGTGTAGATCCAGACAATCGGGTTCTGTGTGTCGAGGGAGCTCGACACACAGAACCCGATTCACAGCTGTCAGTATTCGTTATTGCGTTGAACCTAAGAAAGGGCTGGCAGGAAATGACGAAGCCTTTTCTTTTCTACCGGTTGTTTTTATGGAAATGCCAATGAATCGCCTTGTGACTCGCGACGAAAAAGCTGAGCTTCACGACTGTAAATTTTCCGGAACTGGAAACTTCTTACATTGGCGGATACTGACACGGAGGGGTTATCCGGCGAGAACTCGTAAAGCCGTTTGTTTGAGTAATGAAAATGCGTGATAGCAGTTTCAGCGGCCTGCTAGCAAATTGCGCCGCCGTACAGTTGTTCTACTCTATTAGATCACTCATAAGAACGTTGCAGGTTTGGGGTGACTAACACCCAGCAACCTTATCGTACCGTTTTCAAACCAATCACGGAGCTTCTCAAACCAATTTGAACACTTTCCAATCAAATTACACGCTCTTCTAAGCAAGATTGACATTTTACAAAAAAAATCTTATAAAATTTCAAACAGTGTATTCACCTATTGGTGCTAATAAATTTGAAAAATTCAAAGAATGTGGTACTTAATTTTCTTTGAATAAAATTTGTTCTAACCGTCTTGAGTCTCCAGCTTAATCTTAAAGAAACTCGTTATGATTTGGAAGCTTGGACACCTTCCAAGTCATAACGAGTTTTTTCAGATTAAACTGGAGACTCGAGACGGTTAGAAGAAATCGATCAAAGGAAAATTGAGACGTGCTAGGCAGTGCATGGTGCAGTCTCCTCCTTCTTTTAGCACTGAAAATTTCTATATTTCTGCTTGAAAAAACAAAAATGGCATGTAGAACACTGTTTAAACCATTATTTTTCTTGAAAAATAATGTTTTTTTAGTAAAACTTTAAACGTTTTTTGGACATGTGAATTTAAAAACAAAATTCTAAAAAAAGAAAATTCATACTAAATTTCCCTTGGACAAGAAATCACTTTTAGAAGTAAAAATTGTCATTTTCTTGCATTCTAAAACAAATACAAAGGTGGTATATAGAGAAATGTTTGAATTATAATTTTTCTTCAAAATATAAATTTTGGATCTATCCTAGTCCGGGGAGGGGGCACATAACTAAAAAGCATGTAAAAAATCGACTTGAGACTTACCGACCAGCTCCTGCAGAAGAGGATAGGACCTAAAAGAAACCAAAAACGAACGAACAAGTAAAAAAAATCGCCGCTGTTTTGCAACCGTCTCGACGGGCAAAGTGCAACGCAATGGAGGCTTGTCGCGTGCTACCACCGTCTGACATGTTATAACCAGGGTCTAACATGGTGAGGAGGGCGCATAAAGCCACATGTCGCGGGCTGACCGCCGCCTGACATGTTATAACCAGGATCCAACATGGTGAGGAGGGTACATAACTTTGCCTACTTACAACTGCGACGAAAACAAATGTAATTTTTTTGTTTTTCTTCGTGAATTTTTCTAGTTTAGGTCCTGTTTTGTTCTGCAGGGGCCGCTCGGTAAGTCTCAAGTCGACTTATTACATTCCTTTTAGTCATGTGACCCTCTGGACTAGGACAGATCCTAGATTTCTATAGGACTTCAAACAATGTTTTTTCTGGACGTGAATTTGAAAACTTCAAATAACAAAAAGGAAAGTCGTGCTAAATTTTTCCTGAACAAGAAATTACTCTAAACTGCTCGCAGACTCTAACTCAATCTGGAAAACTCGAAAAGAAAAGGAAAAAGGAGTTCGTTTTGATTTGGAAGATTTTCATTTTAATTTCAAAAGCGCTAGGCTTGTTTAGAAGAGTGTCGAATTTGACGTGAAAATGGTATATACTGATCTACGGCCTACATATACTACTATTGTTGTGATATTACGTTATGATAAAACTGATAAAAGCCGTCCTCGACGCCGAGCACTCTGGACTGTTCCTGTTCTACGAGTTTAGAAACTAGATTTAAAAAGCGTGTTGCTTGGTTAAGCTGGGTTTCCAGTTTGGTATAGAAAGCGTGCAGTTCCACGTGGAAATGGTATATATCCTTTTTATCCATTAGAAGAACTATCTGTAGGTCTGTATCTGTAGGTCTGAGTCAGCCAGATATTATGTGCATCACGAATCGGCTCTGCGTCCGTCATTCTGTTCGTCTGTCAGTCCATCGGTTCAAAATTCCAATTACGGACTGAAGGCGTTTCTATTAAATATCTTACTGAAGATTATTACTATTAACCGTTTGAGGTGGGCAATGCGCTAGTATGGTAGCCGATGGACTGTGCTTCACAATAAGTTCAGAACATCGACCAATTTTATGGATTCCTATGGACCACGCAAATATGGTGGCCAAATTCACGACATGTAACCCTTATTGATTGATCAATCAATAACGACCACAGGTCAAAACATGAACCAGGGGATTTTCGTGTTTTTGTGTGCTGCGTTTGCGTTTATTCTTGCTTTATCTTGTTTTAACAGATGAGAGCGCCATGTGGACGCAGCCTCGTCAGATTAGCTTCAGCTCTGGCGTTTTTGCTACCGTTTTTTGCTTCGCTTGCGTCAATTGTCAGCTTACGGTTGACGTCGTTTGTGACGTAGTGTCGGTGCGGAAATGGCATTTAGACCTTAGAACAGCTCTTCGAGAGTTCCCCCTCTGACTAGCTGCTCCATAGCGCTTCGCTGTACGCTTTTTAACAGATAGGGGCCGGATTCATCAACGACTTACAGAGATTCGACAGAGAAATTACTGCGGAAAATCCTGGTAACGCCAGCATTTCACCATGCCGCTTGTTGATAAATCTCATTAATTCGAGTTTTTCAGGAGTTTCCGCTGTAATTTCTTGTCAAATCTGTGTAAGTCGTTGATGAATCCGGCCTCCGGGGTGCCTCCATCGGCAAGGAAGTTGCAATAGAATTAGTTGCAGATCTATAAACAAAGAATCTTCAAGTTCTCATATTGTTAAAATAACACTAAACAAAAACCGTTCACCGGCTGGTAACGGTGAAAAGTATCGTCAAACCTGGTGCTACTGCTGCACTGTACTAAAAAGTTAATTTGTTACCTTCTTCACTGATGAGCCTCGGAGTAACTAATTCTAAACATGTTTTATATGAGGTATCAGAGGGTTTGGCGATAATTTTCACCGTCACCGGCCGGTAAGTGGTTGATGAATCTGTTGATGTATCCATATAAAACATGTTTAGATTTAGTTATTCTGAGGGTCATCAGTAAAGAAGGTGACCAATTAACTTGTTAGTACAGTACAGTAGTACCGTTGTCTTTTGGGCGGTTAGTGTATTTTAAAGATTTATTCATGTATCAATTTATTCTCGGCGAGTGGTAGCATAGTTGGAGGAGGTGCCGGGTGTCGCGTGCACCCGATACCAGATTTCTGGTTCGGATTTCCCGCCCAGGCCAACCAAGCCTTCCATCCTCCGGGATCGGTGAAATGGTACCAGGCTTGTCTGGGAGGGATAAAGCGCTGATTTATTCATCGACTAACCTCTGTAAATCATTGTATAGCCAAATACACATTCAAATCGCCTCCACGAGATCCCGTAGAAGTATAATGTGTGGCGCATCTCAGAACGGATTAAGTTGCGCCGTCCCTTATGATCTATTCTGGAAGGATTGGCGAAGGTGCCGGCTGTCATATGCACCCCGAGTCGAGATCTTTGCTTCGTATCCCGCACGGTCCAAGGAATCTTGCCGTCTCTCCTAGGTCGCTGAATTGGTACCAGACTTGTATGACTTTATTCCTTATATTTTGTGAACCTTTCTGCACTTGTATCTGTACTGTCTTACAGATAGGTAGTGCCCAAATCTTATTGTGACAAGGCTGTAAGGACAACAGCTTGGAGTTCTTTTATGCGTAATGATAATGTCCACAGAAGAATGTAATCTCTGATGATCTAGCTTGCGTAGGAATCTTTTCTTCTTCTATCTTTTATTTCTCGTACAGGGTTGCCCTACCTAACTTGAGTTCCACACAGGTTTAAGCCCATCTTGAAAGATAAAAATTATAAAAATCATTTTAAAATTCAAATAAATAAAATTGAAGATTAGAAGATAGAAGAATAAAAAGTAGGAAGAAAATAAAAATAGGAAGTGACTGATAAAAATGTCAGTGTTTCTATCAGTCACTTCCTATTTGTGGGATGATATTTTAGTATTTTCAACTGTTAAATTCCATTATTTATTTTCTCTCCTTTTATGCTCATGTATCTCAATTTGCTATCTCCTTGTGCTTTCATTGTCTTCTTTTCTTTTGTTTCTTTCCTCCATAGCTTTGTACATTCTATGACCCATCCATTCCTACTTCTAATTTCTTACTCTTTACTCACATATACAGATTTTAAAGGTAATTTAAATATGCTCCTACTTTTCACTGAAGAACCACGTGGAGCATAACTTAAAGGTTCTTAAGACAGTGGCGAAACGGACCTTTTATATCTTTATTATGAAACTATGTTTTATTTCTTTTTGAACCTTCTTTACCCCTTTCTTTACTTTTTTACCTTTATCGTTATTGGGAAACTAAGATGTTTTATTTCTTCTTTAAGCCTTCCTTACTCCCTTCCTTATTTCTTTGAAGGTCTTCTTCCTTTGTTTTATGCTTTATGTTGAACGTCACAAACCGCACCAAGAATTCTTTTTAAAAAATTGATTGTTCTATTGTTGGTGAGAATGTTCATAACCAAATGGAGCTATATTCATGAAATTTTGGTATCCAACCTTTGGGAATCACTGCTTAATGTGGCCGCCTTTAGATGAACGACTACATGAGGTACGACCTGATCGCTGACTATCGAGTCGGTTCGAATCTGGAGCATGAGCTGAAGGTGGAGGAGGAGATCCAACGGTTCGAAAAGGAAAGACATCAAGCCGGGGTCACCCGACGGCGAATATTCCGCAGTGCAGCTGCCGCGCGATGACCTTCGCTTCCGGAGTGGTTAAAGGGTGTGCCTGTGCTGCGCAAAGGTCGTTGTAGCTTCTATTTAATTGTTTTTAGATTGAGAATGTTCAACACATTTTGTAGGCTGTAGGAGGAGTGCTGTTTTTGTTTCCGTTTGTTACTTTTTGTGTGAAATTTTTGCTAAAATACTATAAAACCTGCATACTTTCGCGGTGTTGAAGTGTGTAGGGCTCTTCCACTTCGTGTTATCGACTAGGTCAGATACTCGAGATGTTCGTGAAGTCCCCTGAAGCATCCCGAGGCTCCGACGGCTTGTGTTATTAGTTTCGAAGTCGATAATGATGGCAGGAGATTGTTGCGGGGCCGGGCCGGGGAAAAGGCGCCGGGAGTAGAGAGAAGGGAGCGCGGACGTGAGGGGACGACGCTCGATTCTTTCCGCGAAACCACGAGCCTCTCGCCTGGCAGTGTCAGCCAGGAATTATGAAGCGACTCGCTGTGAAGCGCCGAGTGGTTATTTAGTGGCTGTTAGTGGTGGCCATTTGACTCTGAAGGAGAGCGATGGCTTCTGTTTAGAAGCAGCACAACTCTCTCCCTTGTCGAATTAGCGCGAGAGTACAAGTTGCCGCTGTGTCTTACGTTCAACGAACTGAAAAGGCATTCGTCTCTGCTGGGACGGAAGAAGCCATCAAAGCGCTGCTCACTCAGTGCATCAGAGTACTTCGAGAGCTTTACGGTAGATTCGTTGTCAATATCTCACCAACAACGTCTACAACAACGTCTATCTACAACATTGTCGTCATCGACGTGAAGAGAGGGAGGTGTTAGGCAAGGGGATACCATATCCCTGAATTTCTTCAGTGCCACCCCCGTAAACGTCATGCGCGAACTAGAATGGGAAGGCATGGGAGTGTGGAGATCGTCGGCAGGCAGCTGCATCATCTTCACTTCGCTAACGACCTCGTGCTCATAGCACAGAGCATCAGCCAGGCGGAGCGAATGCTGGCCGACTTCGATCGTGTATGTGGAAAGGTTGGACTGCAGCTGAATCTTGCGAAGACGATGTTCATGAGGAACAGAGAAGTTTCTGATGCCCCATTCTTGCTCAACGGAACGAACATCTCCGAGTGCTCCAGCTACGTGTATCTGGGTCGCAAAGTCAAGTGGCCAACGACCTAGCGCCGGAGCTGGGCAGAAGGAAACGAGCGGTCCGGGGAGCTTTCAAGGGCGAGAAAGACGTCCAGCCCTCCAAGCTTTGTCGACGCTTGGGATCAGAAACACAACCGCATGGGCCAAGTCGACGAAAATTGGTAGGTCGGACACGCTTCGTAGATACCCGCTGGACAATAGACCTCGTCGATTGGATTCCGCTGGATGTCAAGAAAACACCAGAGCGTCCACCAAGGCGTTGGACCGACTTCTTCGTGAAAGCCCTGAACGAATGATATGACGCTGTTCGTGTCCCTCGGGCGAGGAGGATCCCTTGGAGCACTCTAGCACGCGACAGGGATAAACAATTCGGCGACTAACGGGGCAAGAGGTGACTGTGTGAAGTCCCAGGTAAACAAATAAGCCCCACATCCCCCCCCCCCCCTCCCACACACGCAATGTTGTTTCACCAAAAGGTTAGGACTTGATTACTCCGCCGTTTCGAAGCTTGGTTACACAATCTCTCAGATGAGATGGAATCGACACTCAAGTGACAAAAAACCTAGTGGGCTATGCTGGCAAATGGACGGAGACGTTGCAGGCGTCTGCACGAATGAATCGACTGTCAATGGGATAGCAGGTGATATGGGCCGAGATTGGCACCTTCTATATTCTGCAATTTTCACGGCATAGAGATTTTTTATGTCGTGGTTTCGTGCTTCTCGTATTTGTATGTTTGTTTGCTACTTACTGAAAGCCACCTGAGAAGTGACCACTTTCGCCCTTTCCAGAAGCATGCCGAAACCCCAGTGTGACGAGTCGACCTGTGTCGCGCAAATCTCGCCAAATTTCCAACCATGAGCAGTCTGGACTCAATAGTCACGCAAGATGAGAAGTACGTCTTCTACCTTAACCCGGCCAAGCAGCGAGTCTGAGTGTGACCTGGTGTCCTGTTACCGACCTTCGTGCGGCGAGATGTTCACGGCGATAACACCTCCTGAGCTTTTGAGTCCGCCCATGGACTGGTATACTGGAAGCTGTTTTCCAAAAGCGCGACAACAGACTCCGAAGCCATTGTGAACGCAATAGAAGAGATGGACCGGTGGCTCGCACCTATTCGGTCTCACCGCTTCAAGAAGGTCCTCCTCTTCGACAACGCCGCACCCCATCGGGTAGAAGTGACCAAGGATAAGCTTGCTCAGCTGGGCTGTGTTCACATGCCTCACCCACCGTATTAGCCGGACATCTCTCCATGCGACTACCACTACTTCTTGAGCCTACAGGACTTCATGGTCGGAAGGGACACAAGGACCTAAGCAGACCTCGACAACCATAACGAGCAGTGGATCAGCACTAGGCCCAAGCAGTTCTGGAAGGATGGGATCAGGAAGTTGGCTGAACGATGCCAGCAAGGTCATTGACCTTAATGGCGAATACATTCCTCAGCACCGTTGTGTTGTAATTGAGTTATAAAGAGATAAAGAAATTTGTTGAATTTGTCCCATTACTTTTGGCCCACCCTAATATTAGGTTGTAACGAAATAAATGGCACTGAACCACTGTAAATTTAAACAGTTAATATCTCGGCTTGTAGGCAAGTTTGATAATCGAAATAAAAACCTTCTGATTCTACACATCTTTGCCAACGTGACACGAGCTTTTTCATCCCATTAGCATTAAAATCAGAAGTTCTGGAATTGACGAAATCTTCGAAGGCACTTTCGGCATCCTGTTGGTATTTGAATATTTTCCCTACCAAGAAGTCGCCAAGATGCTTGAAGAAATGGTAGTCTGTTGGGGAGAGGTGGGGAGAAAACGGAGGATGTGGTAGAGTTTCAATGCTCAGCTCATTCAATTTCTGCAACGTCATTCGTGCTACATGGGGGCGAGCATTGTCGTGCAGAAGGAGAACTCGCCTTCGGTTTACCAAGGCCGGCCGGATATCCTTCAACTTTTTCGTCATCTCTTCAATTTCAATGCAGTACTTCTCCGCCGTGATGGATTCACCGGGAGGAAGGAAGCTGTGGTGAATAATTCCCAGCGAACACCACCATACTGTCACCATTACTTTCCTTTGGTGCAATTCCGGCTTCGCAAAAACCTTGGGGCTCTCATCGCTGTCCACCCACTGTGCCGATCGTCGCATATTGTCGTACATTATCCATTTCTCGTCACAGGTTACGATGCGATCAAGGAATGGGTCCGTTTGGTTCCGTAGAAGCAGTGCGGACGAGATCTCATATCGTCGGTTTCTTTGCTCCTCAGACAGCTCGTGAGGCACCCATCTTTCCAGCTTTTTGGTCTTTCCAATTTCCTTCAGATGCCGGGCAGCTGTGTTGTGACTGACGCCAAGAACCTTCGCTATCTCCCTGGTACCTTTGTGTGGATCCTCCTCTACCACATCTCTCAGCTTGTCCTCATCAACATCACTATGCCTCCCACGACCTTCATGTTCTTCCAAGCTCTCATCTCCATTCCGGAACTTCTGATACCAACGATACGCCGTCCGAATTGTGGAACATCCTTGACCGAATGCGGCATTGATCTTCTCGTCCGCCTCCTTAGCTGTAGTGCCCAGCTTGAATTCATACAAGTAAATGCCTCGGATTACCCTTCTGTCCATCTGCAAAAAAGTCAATAAAACTCTAAAGTTTTCCCACTTTTGCATAGAAAATTTGGTACTCACCGGTAGAGCAAAGTTTGCGCTTCTAAATGATATACCACATGTTACGGTTTGTTCTTGATCAAACGCGGAAAGACGCGCCAAAAAATGGCGCGAGCCAGTGCCATTTAATTCGTTACAACCTAATAATTTGTTGATATGGGGCGGAAGTTTCTCTAGTCAGACAATCCAGATACTCTTCCCAGTTCTGTAACCGTGGTGTTCTTCGCCGATACGAGATACTATTCCTGCGAGCGGAACGATAAAGGATAAAGGACGGCGTTACTCAATACCTTCTGGAGTGCGCCAGCCAAAACGTTCAACGTACCACTTTCGACAGTTTCGGTAAATCAATAACCCCAACATTTTTTAGAACATTTTTTTTTCAGAAATTTCGCGAGGTGAGAAAAAATGAGTAGAAGACATCCTTGCACAAAAATTCGTTAATAAATTTTTGTAGTTTTTTTTTTTTGGAATGTGTTGTAACTGTTTAATAGTATTTTGTAGGTACATTTCATTTCATTGCTTTACAATTGTAAAAAAAAACAGAAAGATTTCAAGAAATTTCTTCCGAATTGTCTTAATATTCGAAAACAAATAAAAAATGATAAAGGACGGCATTACTCAATCCCTTTTGGGATGCGCCACGCATTCTACTTCTACCGGATGTCGTGGAGGCGATTTGACTGCGTGTTTGCCATACCTGCAGTGACCACCGATGAAGAAGTCAACGGTTTATCCTTCACTGACCAGTCTGGTACCAATCAACCACGAGCGAATTAAGGATTAGCTGGCCTGATTGAGAAATCCGAACCAAGAACCTGGAATCGCGTGCTCCTGACAGCCGACACCTCCTTCGACTGCGCTCCACGCGCCAAGAAGAACGGTATCCGTCGGAATTTCACGTTACTTGTTATACGAACCTCATAAACCTGGTCTTGATGTAAGGAAGCTCAGATGACCAGGGAGATTCAATATCCTGAAAATGCCCTATGTTTCCACTATTATATGATATCATGTCTGAGGAGTGCTAGGTCAGAAACAGGAACGGTCCCATCCAGTGCATTTCGCATAGGCGGCGCAAAAGGTCGTTGTCGTCGTAGTCGCCGTCGTCGATCTCCTCGGGCGCGAACTTGCAGCGGCTGCGTCTCGCCGGCTAGAGTCGAATCACGTGTCAGTGCCCAATTCCGCGGGAGGAACAAGCTTCCCGTTGATGTGTATACCTACATCTTTTCAAGAAATCTACCACGAAGCCTTCTGAAGGCATCTTCTGGCGAGGGACAATTCTGTCTTCAGTCGTAAGTCCTTCGTTTCGACCTTCTTTTTCGCTCATTTTCACACCAGGACCTAATCCAACGCAGCTCTAAAGTTATTCCCATGCCTTAGAGAGCTCCATGGGGACACATTGTCCCCTCGGAGCCAGTGCTGCCTCGTAGATCTCCTCGGTATCACATGCAGTATACCGCTGCCAGCCGCTGCTGTCGCCGTAGCCCTCGGTCGTCATAAGTTGCTCTGCGTCCCTGACCGTTGCCCCGGCCGCTCTGCGCTCTGCCCCTCCATTATCCAGCGCGCCGATCAGCTGTCTTTGCGCCGACAACTACGGCGGGCTGTTGGACTATTGCAGTCGTTCTCGTTCTCGATTCCGCTCCAGAATTCGTCTCCTTCTGACGGCGACGGTCTTCTGCTATTCTGACTGAAGTCCTTGGCTATTTGGCTGCTTTGAAAGGCCCCACTGCCGTAGAGAACCGCTGGGAGCATGGCATCTTGGCAGCGAACTCCAGTGGGTTTATCGATTTTATCGATTTCTGACTGCTCTTTTGGAGCCATTTCCACAGGAATTTGAATCCTAAGGATATAGTGATGTTGCTACAGCTACGGTTCAGATACTTCTGCTCGAGCGGCATTCAGAAGTCGGCTGTTTCCTATGGACTCTGAACTTAATCACGTCTTGTCTGTGTTTCGAAGCCATTCTATCGCTCACCTCCTCTAAACCTCCAGTATAGCCGTCAGTAGAGTGTCCCAATCGAATCAGAGTGTGTGGGTGAGCGCGGTAGCGGGTGCGACGGCGCACACATTCGCTTCGCTCGCTCCGATGCTCACCCGCTTCAGCGGCTATGCGTCAGGAATTACACTATTGTTGGTGGTTTTCGTTGGATTTCGAAAGCTCTGGGGTGACAGTGATGGGAATCACGATATGAATCGGGAATTTACTTCCTTCTGACCTTTCTTTCTCATAAAAGTCAAGGTGAAATTTGGGTTGAAGTCCAAAGAAGGGAGTCTACCCTACCACGTTGTTGCCTTTCCTCTTCTACAAGTGGACGTTTCCGTTCAGTCACAGCAATCTGTGATGTCGTTTTGCGGTCATGGTGATATGTAGCCGTGCTTAACGCTTAGATTTTTAACGTTTTCGGGTGAACTATCTAGACGTGAAGGAGGAAGATTCTGGACGCCCCTCTCCTTAGCTGCATTCAGAGCTGCTCATTTTATGCCCTATACAAGGGCGCGTGATAGCTCAATTGAAGGAGGTGCCATTTGTTGCGTGCACCTGACTTGGCGATTTTTGGTTCGGATCCCGCCCAGGCCAACCATGTAGTGAATTGGAAAGGCAGGGCAGCGCGGAAGGCTGTCAGGAGATACACCCGCCCCTGCTGGGGGCGTGCGATCTTCCTCTCATCCCCTTGCTCACCCACCCCAACTCCCTAGGTTTCACCGAGAGTCTAACGGCTGCCTTAAACCTTTGACACGCAAAACAAAAGTTTCCGGTCCGCAGAACAGCGGCTGTACCTCCTGACGCCATGCCCCAGCAGTGGCGAGTGTACCTCCTGTCGCGCTGCCCAGCAGCGCGATCTCGTTCACTTCTCTCCTATCGTGGTGGGACCCACGTCCCCATTGGGGCATGCCTCGAGTTCAGCCACAGTTCTCGGCGGTATTATACCGCTCCGCTAAGGGGCGTGGCCTACTTCAAATCGTCCTGACTGCGGGGTTGCACTAGGAAATTCAATTTTTTTGTTTTGATGAATCTTTTTGGGCACTCATTTGTCGCTGACGAAAACGCGGGCGACGATGATGACATTGCTCTTTATGAAGCGGCCCTTCTAGACAGCTCCTGAAAGAAAAAGGTACGCAGTATTGTGTACAATAATCCCTTGCGGCATGTCGCCACGCCAGGTTCACTGCGGCATGGCGGCATGCCACAAAACTCTGTTTCCGGCCTAACAGACTTGTCTGGGACGGCTCGAACACCGAATGGTCATCGGCCGGCCACTGGTTGTCGTTGCATAGGCCAAAGATGTATCCAATTTGCCTCACATCACGTAGAAGAAGAATACATGGCGCATTCCAAATACGCATTTAGTTGCACTGAACTAAAGATAAGGATATCTTTGTGGTTTTAACTGTGGCATACAATTCTCATAGTTTGTAAACAATTTATTAACAATTTATTCAAAATGCTGCGCGTTTTTAACGAGTGAAAAAGGTTAGAAAGCTGCATTGAAATGAGATTTCAAATTTTTTTGTTTGGGAGTAGATACGGGATTGATCCTAATCGGGGAGGGGGGAGGGGAGGGGCGGGGAGTCGTACGATCTTTGACCTCTCCATCTCCTTCCTTTGTCTCAGAGCTTCGTTCGGACGATGGCACACCTCCGAACTCAGGGCATCTGGTGTCTTGGGATGCTGGACGCAACTGTCACCTCAGCGCTGCCTCTTGCTCTAGTATAAGTGTCATATAAGTTCACCTCATCCTCACAAAAGCTTCTAGTCGTTAGTTTGCATGACTGAGGAGAAGCACGTGGCAATCAGTCAGGCAACATCAAACTGGAGTGCCATACAGGTGTGTGTGTGCGGTCGATGGCCTTATTGGCTTGCGCGTATTTGGTCGGTGCTGTAATTGGCTGAGATTGGATGGCGTATTCCCGCCCTCTCATGTAGGCTGCCACATTAACGACTAGTTCCGCTTTTTATGACAGCACACCATTTTGGTTCATTTTTCCAGTTTTTTAGTTCAAATCAAATACGATGTCTTGTTTTAGCGAGTAGTATCGTAAATATTTCCGGCTTGATCCAGATTCTGAAGAAGTCAATAGCACCGAAACGAAAATCGAACTAAATCCGTGCAAAAATATTGGTCAACAGCTCGAAAAAGACACCGTATTCGTCTGAATCGCCATGCCAAGATTTAAAGAAAGCGGAACTTGGTCTGTCGAAATAATATTTTAGACGAATATTTTTGAAAGAAACAGGTTGTGACAATGATAGGTTGTCTATAACGGTAGGACACTGACTTTTTCGAGGCATCGAAAGTCATCGTCAAGGTTAATCACGCACTCGAAAACTGCCTCTGCGACGTCTTGCAGAAATGGAGGAGTGTGCACCTCAATCTGGTTAACGTGGATCTTTATCCTGGATCGATACGTGGATTAAGTGCTACTGGAAGCTACTGGATTGCACGCTTTTTAAGCTTCTTTATTAAAAGAGGAATACTAACAATAAGATGCGTTTTCTAATGCTTTTCGCTGAGCTAGTTTTATTTCGATCATCTGATGAAGAATTTTTTAATAAATAAAAAATTAAGTGAAAGGAGGGCACAAGCTCATTTCGCCACCACCTTCGGCAGAAGTCTTCTGTTAGGCTTCTCTCATTGGCCTGTGGTTCGTATCAGGTTGTTTTTTGTTAAATTCTGAGAGAAGGAATCAGTGCTCTATCAGTTAGTGTATATTGTCAGCATTTTATACTAGAATTTGAGAAGGACTACTTCCGAAAGACAGGATTTTTAGAGCTGACGTTTATTTTCCTCGTCGTTTCGTGTTTAACGCCAGAGTAACAGCGGACTGGTAGTCCTAGCAGTGCGTGGTCCACCACCACCAGCAGCTATCTAACCGGCAGCCATCGGTGGGGTGGTGGCTGGCTGGCCTTCACAGCTGGTGTCGCTGTAAAACAAACACAGTAAAGAGGTCAATCCTTCTTAGAGAGGTTCATGGTGCAAACTGCTGGCGCCAAGAAGGGATTTGTCAAGGTGGGCTGTAGAAATCAGCAATTCTGGTAGCTGAAGAATTTGAAGTTTTTAATGGCGGAAAAGCAAATGAAGAAGAGATCTTTGCAGTGGAGACATGTTTTAAATGGATGAACTTGCTGGAGATTCTGCTAGGAAAATTCCACAAGCTGTAGCATTCTGTTGCGGTTAGTTTTAAAAAAATGCGATTATCTTCATGTTCACTTTTTCCTCATACAACAGGATTACAAGAGGGCACAATCCTAGAATACAACCTGAAACACCACGCTAAAAAAAATCAGGCATCTTTTCAGCTCATGTTGTGAAAATCTGGAACGAGCTTCCTGCATCATTTATATCAATCCTTCACCAAAGGCATTCAGCTACAAATTAGAAAATTTTCTTAAACAGAAAGGATGAAGTTAACTACAAAACAGTTTTTTGTAAGAGACAGGCAATATTTTGTTTGAATATATAGTAACTTTTTCAGTGAGTGAAATGCTAAATCGATTTGTGAAATGAACACCTTCCGCATTTACAAATTTTCGAAGAGGTCACTTTAGCGAATATTCAAGAAGCCAACTTTTGCTATAAACCTTTGTGCAAACTATTTTTGTATCACTTTTGGCTCAATAAATGCAACGAAAAGGTGCATTTGCTGGTTTCAGTACCTCGTCGTGAAACCACCACCGAAAGCGGTTGTAAAATCTGTAGTGTACAAGATGACTGTGGGCGTACCTGGCACGACCACCGAACGGCCTAACTTCTCGGGAGTTTACTTAGAGAATAGGATTAGGATGAAATGAGCGGGAATGCTATAATTAATTCGATTTAATTAATATTATAATTATGTTAATCAAGCTTTAGGAACTGCCGTTTCTAGGAAAATGTAATGAAGAGGGCGAGATTATCTATGGGCGCATGTTAGTTCAACGACAGGTAGATTAAGAAATGTTCATCGACTGATCATTGATGGTCTAGGTTTGGTGCTAATTATCTGATGTGTGAAAGAAGTCCTAAATATTTAGCTGACAGTTTTGGAACTACAGGATGGTCCACATGAAGTGTTACGCGCTATAAAAAGTCCATTTTCGAAAATTTCTGTCTTTTTCTGTGCTTTGCTGCGGTGTTATTCGTTCTCTCCGTATCTTTTAGTCCACCTATGGCCAGTCTTATTCTCCGTTTCTAGGTAAACATGGTTTCGCTTAGGGATCGTTCAGCAGTAGTCGATGCATTCAAACGCGGGTCGTCCGTTTCCACGACTTCAAAGATGCTCAAACTGCATCGGATGCAAGTACACCGTGTCGTCCAACGTTTCGAAGAGACTGGACGAATCTAAAATCGTCCGAGAGGAAGACCACGACGAATTGCAAGGACTTCTGCCCTTCGAAAGGCCGTCAGAGACATGTTACACCGAAATCTTGCAAAAAACAATAGGAAATTAGTTAGGGAGCACAACATAATTCGTTCAACTATACAACGACTGACGAGTGGTGGTCTGTGATTGTATTCCTACAAATCTGCCAGAGGACAGCACCTCACGGAAGAACTGAAGGCTTCAAAATTGGAGAAATGCAGAAAGATGAAGGCCTCACGCGCGGTGACAAGCGCGACTGAGTTCTCTTGACAGAAGAGAAGATATTTACCGTCGAACAACTCCAAAACGCGCAGAATCAACGGAAACTGCTGCCAAAAGAATTCGCAAGAGCTGTCAACGTCGGAAGAGCTCATTTTCCACAGGGGGTTTATCGTGTGGGCTGAAATCTCGGGCCAGGGCAAGACCAAGCTTGTTTTTATTCAAAAAGAAGTTAAGATCAAAGCCGAAATCTACGAGAAGCAAATCCTGGAGAACGTGGTAATACCTTGGGCACAAGAACATGCTAAGTACATGGACTGGACCTTCCAGCAAGATTGGGCACCAGCTCACGGTGCCAAGAAGGTCTTGGAATGGTGTGAGACCAACCTTCCAGATTTGGGGACGAAGGATGTTTGGCCTTCAAACTCACCCGGTCTCAACCCTATGGGTTTCGCCGTCTGGTCAATCCTGAAGCGAAACCCTACTCTTTCAGACAGTTCACTGGATTCGCTGAAAAGAGCTCTGGAAAAGGCGTGGGACGAAATTTCACCGGAAATTATCGCGCGCATCCTCAAGAATTTCCAAAAGAGATTGGACGCTTGCATTGAAGCTAAAGGAACTCGTTCTGAATGTGATGGATGATATTTTATGCAGAATTTTCTTGCCTTTCCAATGATCGTACACTTTTCTTATTTTAGCTGGTTTGTGCAAAGTTTATATAATTTTCCGCGTAACACTTCATGTGGACCACCCTGTAATTCTAAGAACTACTCGCTCGATACTAGTGGAACATCATGAGGCGTACAATTGCATCTATCACTCATTGACAAAGCTGTTGTTCATTTCTTGAAAACCGATTGTCCAAAGAGAGTCCAGATAATATCAGCCACTTGTTATTCCATCAGAGAGGAGAGTTTGGATCTCGGGCCGTCATCCTTTGTCAAGTCGATGTCTCGCTATTTCTTGATAAGATTCGGTGTCATTCGTTGTAATACGGTAGCGCCCAGACCCGATCGGGTCGAACAAACAACATTTCCATTCAATCCTGTCGCGTGCCAAGGCGATCCAGTGGACTCTCAGCGCTGAAGGAACACGAATAGATTTCGCCGTTTCCTCACTACATTCCTTACCAGTCTACAAGCCACTAAGTACAATTATACAACAACTTAGGAACTAATGACTTGAAGGATAGGAGTTATCCCAGTTATACCTGTGTAGAGGAGTTAATCCGTCCTTTGTCCCTATGTCCATCGGAACTAAATTAGTGGGCATTCGACAGGCTTCACTGCACATAGTCTGAATTAGCTAACCAATCACTGCCATTGGACGTGAATTCGTATGACGGTTGTCTTCACCCTTTGTTAGTAAGTAGGTAAGTCTGTTCACAGTTCTAATGTTTCCTCACATCTAGTTGTGTGTAACGTTTGCCGTAAGCGACGCAATAAACTTGTATTTATACTTATATGCCTGCTCGCGCTGGGCGCGTATAGCGCAGTTGGAGAATGTGTCGGCTGTTGCGTACACCCGATGCTAGGTTCCTCGCTCGGATTCATCGCCCAGGCCAACCATTTCTTCCAGTCCTCCGGGGTATCAGACTTGTCTGAGAAGGATAATGCGCTTATTTGTTCATCGGCTAGCCACTGCACGTCATTCTATGGTCAAATACGCATTCAAACCCGCTCCACGACATTCCGTGGAAGTGAAATGCGTGGCGCATCCCAAAAGGGATTGAGTAACGCCGTCCTTTATCCTTTTTTATTTATTTCATACCTGGAAATCCATGCAGCAAAGCAAACAACTAACAAGAGCACCTATCGAAGGCAGGAATAAGTATGAAAACCAATAAGGTGAAGAATTGAAATTGCGAAGAACAGGGAACTATAAACTTCTAAGAGTGAGAAACTTATGTATACACCTCCTTCCGACTATGATAGATCCAATCAGTATAGCCTCACTGAACGAAGGACGAACTAAATACAATCGTCCTTTGAATACTTCGTGCTATTATGTAATTGGTCTAATAACGATTATAGTGGAAGGATGCTTAAGATACGGGATTGAGACGGCTAGACTTGCTTCTCTTCTGGATAGTTTCGTATCCTTTTTAGTTGGGGGACGAGCGTTCTACCCCTCTTCTCCCTGGCCCGCCCACCCCCAATCCCCTGGTCTTGCTCGAGAGTCCAGTGGCTGCCTTACGAGATTGTGGAGGCGCAGACATTTGCCACGCCTCTGTTTAAAGGGCGGGGGTAGAACGCCACTCCGCCTTTCTATTGACTTCTTAAGCGAATAACTCGTTTCTCTTCATTTTCCCTCCCCGACTAACTGCTCGTGGGCGTTTTTGCAGCCGTACCTATAGGCCAGAACGGTGGTGCCACTCCTACATGATTCAGCGGACGTCTCTCCGCTAGTGATCCCTTTCTCGTAGTAGCATTTCGAAGCGAAAGACATGCGAAAGCATCGATTGGGTCGTCGCCCGCAACAAATGCGGGCGCAAATATCGTGAGGGTGGTGGGAGTGCGGGTGGCTGGCTGGCTGGCTGACTGACTGGTGGCTGTGGAAACACGCGTGGATGTGTGTGTGTTGTGTAGTCGTAGCCCGAGCGCTGAGCGAGGCGGCTTTTGTTCAGCGCTTCTTCTTCTTCTTCTTCATCTATACTCCCTGGACTCAATGATCTCAGCAAAGGAGCCTCCCTTGCTCCATGGGTAGAATCTAGGGGAACAGAGATATCAGTGCTGCTTAATGAGCGTCAACTGGAAAGTGCCGTCGCGAACTCATCGACGAGGTGCCCTTGGGGCTTCGTCCACCCAGCAATTGTCAGCGGCCGGTTCCTCGTAGAAATTGCCTCCGATTGCGTATCGAGTCGACTCTCGTCGGAAGACCTCGTTGCTTTGTTAAGTGGGTGGTGCAAGAAGTGCACGGGATTAAAGCTTCCAAGCTGTAGTTTTGAAGACTGTACTCTACTGTGAGCCTGAAAGGGGATATGCTTTTGACACCTTCAAGCTGGCAGCCTTTCACATCTTTTTTGAAAGCTGTCTAAACCCTACGAGGATAGGACGCTATGTTTTGTTACCACCACACCGTGTAGTAGTCGTTAGATATATGTCAGGAAGACGTACCGCGGAGCTGCAGGAACGCGCCCTTCCTCTTACTATAATCGCAGCAGCCAATCATATGTCCTGCCCGTTCGGTCGAGCTGGTGCTTGTTTGGCTGCTGTGGTTATGGTAGGAGCAACGGCACGTTCCCCACCTCTGCAATGCGTCTTCGCGACATGTACTGGTCGTTAATATGGCCAACACGGAGGAGAGAGGATGGGTCATAACCAACAAGAGAACATAGCTGCGTCATGATTGGTCTACTGCGTCGCCCCTACCGCATCTAGGCCACATTAACGACAAGTAACTTCAACGGAGATGCCGGCTGCAACGTGACCTAATTCCAGTATATTGGTTCGGGCTTCCCGGCCAGGCCAACCAAGCCTTCCATCCGTCCGGGGTCAGTGAATGGCTACGAGAAAATATAACTGACACTGACTTATCTATTGGCTGGCCACCGAAAGTCATTGTATAGGCCAAATACGCATTCAGATTGCCATTTGACATCTCTTGGTAGTGCAATGCGTGGCGCATTCCTAAGAAGATTGATTATCATTTGTCCAAAGACGAGGAATTATGTCCCCATCATTATTATTTCGGGCGGCAAAAACCTGTGTTGTTTTCAAGGAGTAATGCATGGGGAATAAAGAACATTCAGTTCTTCCTACATCCCTCCCACTCACAAGGAATTTATCGTAGGCTTCCTTGCTTAATGTACCGTCACCCCGATAGCCCTACTTGTGTTACACACGTGAAAGTGAAATGCGTGGCGCATTTCGAAGGAATCGCTTCCCGTAGGTCTGCATCCTTTCCACAGATAAAAGATTAAACGACAAAGGTAGGCGTGAATCGTCACATCTGCGGGATGCACCACACATTCTACGTATTCTACGTGGTGTCCAGGTGGCAATTTGATTACGTATTGGGCCAATGACTCGCGGTGGCCAGCCCATGAACAATTCAGCGCTTTATCCTTCCCAGATAAGTCTGCTACCAATTCACCGACCCCGGAGTGATGGAAGCCTTGTTTGACCTGGCAGGAACTCTGAACCAGGAACCTAGTATCGAGTGCGCGCGACAGCTGGCATCTCCTCCGACTGCGCTGCACGCGCCCCTTTCACTAATGGTAATTGGAAAATTCTCTTACGTCTGCCTATAGCAAGTCAATCCCTCCACGGGATGCGCCACGCATTATATTTCTCTGAGAAAGCAGTTTGGTCTATTCAGCGACGATCAATGACCATACGATGGTGAATTCAGTGGCTTATCTCTTCCAGACGAGTAGGGGAGCAACTCACTGACCTAATAAAGATGGAAGACTTGGCTGATCTGAGTGGGAACAGAACGATGAACTTGCATCCGTGGTGTACGCGATAACCGCCCTTCCGACTGCTCTTCCGGGAAGTCTTCCCAGATCCATAACAACCCTAACATCAAGCGGTGGTGCTCTCGAGGTCAACACTGGCTGCTGACTGCGCAGTGTCTGTTCTCAACCACTTGGGGCATATCTGATCATAACCTCACTAATCCTCACTCGTCCTCACTAACCTTATTAACGCAGAGTGACATCGATACCTTTGGAGGATTGAATCGTCTCTGAAGATGACAATGACGTAGAAACGTTTGGCCACGAGTAAATAAAAAAGATTCACCGTATAAACCTCGTTTGCCACACTGCTAACACTCGAAGAACTTATTTGATCACAGTTTCAACGTTAGGTTACGCGGACGGTCCTTTACTGCCTAATTTGTTCGAGCTGTCCGTCGTTAGAAACGAGGAATTCCGCGACCTGTACAACGTTCCGGCACAGTCATCTCCTCTTACGAAAGGCCGTTCTTCTTTTTCGCCGCATCAGTGGCGCCCTATCGACGTCTCCAATATCTTTCACGCTTATCTAATTGAGGAGATTGACGCATCTTGACGCAGCGACGACGTCGGCCTGTTTTATAGTCGCCCGCCGTCAGCAACAACAGCATCAGCAGTTCATTCGCTCCGCACTAGTTGATACTATACTTATGCTCGAATGACCCATTCGAATAGGTATTCGAATGATTTTCATTCGAATTTGAATATTCGAATTGGAGTATTCGAAAAATCGCGTTTTTCGAATGTATTCGAATTCGAATGTTCAAAAAATCGCGTTTTTCGAATGTATTCAAATTCGAATATTCAAAAAATCGCGTTTTTCGAATGTATTCGAATTCGAATGTTCAGAAAAATCGCGTTTTTCGAATATATTCGATTTCGAATGCTCGAAAATTTTCGGTATTCGAAACCATTCGAATATTCGCAATTTCCCAGAAAGCAAAAATTATTCAAGTATTCGAAAAGTGTCATTCGAATGCCCAACAAGAATTTGTGTATCGGCGTATTTTGAAAAGGCATGGTGGTTTCTCGGATAATTTGGGTCGCCAAAACGGTTCTGTCTGTGAATCAAAGCTGTGGTACGATGGTGGCTCGGTGCCCGGATACTGAGCGCCTCATCGATACTAGTCACTTCCCGAAAAGCCCTGTTAAGAGGGAGAACTTCCACAACGTCTCACAATGTTGAATTGCAAAAAATTTTCCACGGAGAATTGCTGAGTGGTGAATGACCGATCGGGGACCAGTAATCGTCGGCACCTCGATTGGTGAACTCTGAGAGAAAACCACTTTCACCGATAAAAGTATGGATAGTATCAACCGATATTGATTGCCTGATCAATCTGTGACATGGTCTTCTGAATTAAGGCGCTCGCTGGAGACGTCTGGATATTTTCCAGTATTTTATGTACCTATTCTACGCTAATTTTATGCACCTGTTCCTGTCAGTAATTTCTGACACATCGACGATCGACAGCTCTTAGCGCGCTCCTATATAGTATCATACGTTTTTTTAGATCTTAGGGTATGGACATAAGGGTTAGTTTGATCTGGACCAGTTTTGCATTCCACTCAAGTAGTTCTGGAAGCTATTTTCGCCGTAAACGTAATAACGTAAAGGATGAAGGACAGCAGAAGGAAGGATAAAGGTAAATTCTTGTTTGGGAGGCACCAAGCATTCCACATTTATTACTGCGCCTGTGCAAAGCGGCCGAGGAAGAGTAGGAATTGTTAACAAAAAAAAAATTGAAAATGATGGTTCAACGGCGTTTCAAACGGACTTGATTTGTCCTTCACGCTGCAGTTAAGAGTCTGAGACCACAAGCTAGCAAATGTCTGCAGGATGGGCGTGAGGGTCAACAGGGTGCGCTTCTGTCTTCTGCCACGTCGGATGTCTCCTGGTGCAGAAGAGTACCTCATGAAGTCGGCTTTGTAATTTTCGTCACGCCATGCTCTTCTGCTCCTCCGTGGTCTGAATGCTCTGCTTCTGGATTTCGTTTCTACGACGACTACAGTTCCGCAATAGCTATATTATAAGGTAGGATTTCACAAAGGGGAGGCGGCGTAGGTCGGCCGGATGTTATCGATCGATTTTATCGATTTTTGTTCTGAATTGGCCATTTGAAGTGGGATTCGCATGGATACGTCGGCCGTATGCCGGACTTCACAAAGGGAAGGCGGTGTAGGTCGGCCGGATGTTATCGATCGATTTTATCGATTTTTGTTCTGAATTGGCCACTTGGAGTGGGATTCGCATGGATACGTTGCCCGTATGCCGGACTTCACAAAGGGGAGGCAGTGTATGTCGGCCGGTTATCGATCGGTCTATTTTTCTGAAGTTTACCGTAGTTTATCAATATGTTGGCTGGAGAATAATTACATTCACAAGTTCATCACAAATAAGAAATATTTATTCCTACTGGCCCTCATGGGTAGCCTATTCCTAGCTACTTGTAATACATTTTGTGGCCGCAAAATCGACAGTGTGATATTTCACATTTGTAGATGAGCAGGACAGACTTGCTACAGATTTACATGTAGTACTTTGTCGTCAGTCCTTCATTAGCTGCCGCTATGCAAAAGCATTGTTTCATGAAAGTTCTTTAACAGTCAGTCTGCCACCAATTTCAAAAAGGATTGTTTTAAAGTGATCTAGAAGCTTACAGTGGCTCAACCAGATAATGTTCCCTTCAAATGTGTTGTAAACCTTTCGTTTGTTCCTCATAAGCAGCAATTAACAAAACACTAGTATTCCTTTGAGAAAAATTCGTATTCCAGTAAGCAAGGAAAACAGCTTGATCGTTCTACGTGTAAGTTCTCTATCTCATTTTTACGACTCACATGGGGGTTTATGAGATGCCTGTCGATAAAAACCTCGTGCTTAACTAGGAAGGGATCCGTTATGTATTGCTTCCTTTTTCTGTGTTGCCTTGTATCATGTCTATAATACAGCCTGATTTTTCATTCGAATTCGAATATTCGAATCGAATATTCGAATTCGAATATTCGAAAAATCGCGTTTTTCGAATATATTCGAATTCGAATGTTTAAAAAATCGCGTTTTTCGATTGTATTCAAATTCGAGTATTCAAAAAATCGCGTTTTTCGAATGTATTCGAATTCGAATGTTCAGAAAAATCGCGTTTTTCGAATATATTCGATTTCGAATGCTCGAAAATTTTCGGTATTCGAAACCATTCGAGTATTCGAAATTTTTGGGAGAGCATAAGTATAGTTGATACTACACTTTACTCCTATCCATCTGTCGGCTAGGCCTTGCTCAGGAGTTTGAAGACTGGTTGCCTTTAAACCTTACCCACCCCCTCCCTGTGTTGGACTTCTTTCTTACTGAAGTGAAGAGGGAGGATCTAAGCGCATGTTTAATTGAATTTATGGTTCGTTTGAGACGGATGACTGACCGTGAGTGGCTGGTGTGTGTGTGTGTGTGTGTGTGTGTGTGTGTGTGTGTGTGTGTGTGTGTGTGTGTGTGTGTGTGTGTGTGTGTGTGTGTGTGTGTGTGTGTGTGTGTGTGTGTGTGTGTGTGTGTGTGTGTGTGTGTGTGTGTGTGTGTGTGTGTGTGTGTGTGTGTGTGTGTGTGTGTGTGTGTGTGTGTGTGTGTGTGTGGTAAATGGAAGTTTCGCCTACGCAGGCTGGCCATCACTCGTTGGCACGAGGTGGTGGTGGCTCAAGGTTAGGTCGGACTCATTCGACCAGTGGCATGGCCGTGGTCCCATTGTCAGTGTCGTGTGTCCGGCAAGGTGCTTTCTTTCTGTTCTCACTTCAAATCCCTCAATGATACTCGCCCCGCCTTTCACCAAGTTTCTATCGGAAAGTTTCCATTGTTTGATCTATCAAGGGTTCAGGCCACATATAAAAGGATAAACGTCGGCGTTGGTCAATTGCTTTGTGCGATGCGCCACGCATTCTACTTCTGCGGAATATCGTGGAGGCGATTTGAATGCGTATTTGGCCGCACAATGACTTGCGGTGGCCTGCCGATGAACAAGTCAGCGCTCTATCCTTCCCAGACAAGTCTGGTATCAATTCGCCGACCCCTGATGGATGGAAGGCTTGGTTGGATTGGGCGGGAAATCCGAACCAGGAACCTGGTATCGGGTGCACGCGATAGTCGGCGCTTCCACCGACTGCGCCACACGCGCCCATAAGTGATAGGATAAGATAAGTGGTATAAATTCACCGACAGCGGAGGGATGAAGGGAATGGTTAGCCTGGGCGGGACCTGAACCAAGAACCGTCGGTTCGGTGTGACAGACAGCACCTCCTCCAATTTTGCAAGCGCGCGTCCAATGTACTGTCTTACATGGAATAAACCATAAAGTTTCGAATCGCTCAACACCTCAGCAAGATGGGTTCTAGTCATAAGTTCTACTTATGCGAGGTAGATTTTTGCAGCTAGCTTCAATATATCCTAGTCGCCAATGCGTCGGAAAATGTCAGCCAATGAGAGCACCGACCGAACACTCGTCAGCCAATCAGTGCACCCACAGGGTACGACTCCTCTGCGTGCCACACCTATTCATTGCGGCCTTATCGGTCTAAATACTTTCTCTCCCTGTTGGCCATACTAACGGTTAATACCTTGAAATTTTAGCTTTTTTTCGAAATTTTAGTTTTCCGCTTGCCAGGGGCAATATTTTATCCTTTATGCATAAAGCTTCTCATACTGGTATTCTAACGACCATAACTCACGGCTCAAGCAAGGGTGTTATGGTGTAGCCTACATTGGGAGGCGGAAACTCTTAGGAGATTTACAGCCAATGAGAGCACCGACCAAACACTCACCAGCCAATCGGGTCATTAGTGCGCGTTTCAATTCAATTTTTTCATTTTTACAAGGCATGCGCTGGGGATCAAACTCGAAGCTTTCGTGTGTAAGACCACACTGCTAACCACTATGGCCTACTTGGTATAATACGGTATGGTGAGGACGTGTTAATGTGGGGCAAAGTGCATATTTCGGTGGGAATTTTCCCTAGAAGGAGCCACCTAATTCAGATGTCGGTTATTCGCAAAGTAGACGCAGACTTGAATTTGCTCAAGGCCGATCAGTTTAGCTTTAAAGCATTCAGAGTGTGAACAGTACCGCGGTAGGAGAAGCGGATTCTCGTCCTACCTCCGCTCCCTTCGCTGTTCTTAGGGATTCTTCTTCCTCCTCCCCTTTCTCGTTTCTTTTCCATGTGCCGTCCCCTTTCTGTTGCCTTATCTCACCGCCTTTTTCCTCTGCATCTCCCTGCTCGTTATTAGCGTAGCAGGGCGCATAATTAGGTTCAATTATAGGACGGGCGGGATTGTAGCGCGGTTGACCTTTTTATGGACGTGGGATCCACGCCGTGTGCTCCGAATTTGCTGCTCGTTCAGGCGTAACGGCATTGGATTTAATAGGGAAACCCTCATATTAGTATGGTATTTGCATGGATCTCAGGTACATCTACATACACTTGATCGGGATGCGTGGTAGCGCAGGCGGAAGAGGCGCTGGCTCACGTCAATTCGAGGTTCTTGGTAAGGAGCCCGCCTGGGCCGAGCCTTCCATCCCTCCGGGGTAAGTGAATTAGTACCAGACTTGTTCATCAACGGCCGCCGCGAGTCATTGTAAAGACCAATACCCATTCAACTTGCTTCCACGGTATCCCGTTGATGTAGAATACATGGCGCATACCCGACATTGACCGATTAATTCCATTAAACTTTATGCTTTACTTTCTTTTTGCAGCTGGAGGTGAATTTGATGTTAATATACCATTTCACCTCAAATTGAACACTTCTGAATGAACTGATACTTCTGAGATGAACGTCTTGAAAAAGTGAACGTCTTCCACATCGAAGCGAGTTTCTTACAAGTGAAACAAACAGACTACAGACTCTCTGAGAGAGTTAGAGAAATTCTTTGTCAAATGAAGGTTTCGTGTGACTTGCCTTGAGATTTTTTAGTTCAGCTGCCCAAATGAGTGATGATAATAATTTTATATGATTTTTTAGAAGAATAATATGTCAAAATCTGTTTTAAAGCGCAACAAGGCAGTAATTGAAGAGATCGCGCCATGCACTTGAAAGGATTGTCGCGATTTTTATTTGATTGATACTATTAATACTGCTTTCATGAAGCACCAAAGTGGGGATATCTGTGTTCTTCACGATTGTTTTCTCTATTGTTTAAAGGTGTGCAAATCCCTGCAAACGGAAATGATCAATCGGATAAAGGTCGCGACGTCTTGGACGAGCGCATGGCGGATTCTCTTCTTTTGGCACAAAAATACAGCCGCCTTCATGCTCCTTAAAGCACGCTTTCAACCATTATTTTTCATCTGCAAATGAAAAAAAAATTATAGAATTTTAATCAGCATCTGTTCAGTTATATGGTAGGTGAATGAAAACTTCAACGTTATACTAAAATTCTCCTTGTACAAAAATTCAACCTTTTTGAAGAGTCCTTAATTTAATGTGGAAATAGGTAGTTTTGATTTGGAAGATGTCCAATTTGAATTCAAAAGCGTTGGGCTTGTTTAGAAGAGTGCCCAACTTGACGTGGAAAATGTCCAGTTTGACATTAAAAGGGTTCAATTTGATGTAAGAATGGCATACATCAGAAGGATTGAAATAAGTCGACCCAAGAAGAGTATCAGAATCGCTGAAGCTGTGCAGACGTAGATGAATCAGCGGTTACGGTTTGAAGTCGTTTTCGAGTGAGTCAGTGGCCTTCATCTGACTTGGTATCAACCCGATGTCACCCACACCTGCAGCTTCGCGACGGGAATATTGATCGGCATCGATTGATATATGTTAATGCAGCATTCTTTCGGGAGATGCGATTCGATTCTACCTCCTTAAAGCTGCTCTTTGAAGCCTCTTTTGGCTGAAGTACAGCTGACACGAGCAGCTGATGGGGTAAGCTCTTCAAGGCGTTCAGTCTCTCCATCCATCTATACCACTTTCCGGTCACCATCGTCTACCTAATCGCATTAGCTCACAGCTTCGTCGCTGCATATTAAAAGAGGCGAAAGCAGCACCACCTGCCTTCCACGGAAGTGGCTTCTTCTCGTCGTCGGCGTCGAATTCATAGCACTCATCGATGCGTTCGGCCCGATTCCTTCAGCCCAACGGGTGACGCGTGGTGGAGGCAGGCTGTTGTTAGTCGTTTCTCGTGGACACGTCGTCGTTCTCGGCATTCGACCGTCCGTCATCTTCATCTGATAGCAGCCCAGTCGGATGCGGATTATCTTGCACATCGATCACAATATATGAGCGATTTATTGTTTGGAACAGCTTTCCTTCACATGATCCCTCCTCGATGGCCAAGGCTCTCCCTAAGCCACGAATTTTCGGATCTATCCTAGTCGGAGGGGCACCGTTAGGAAAGCGAAAGAACGTTGAGACCTTTGCTGGGTAGGAAATTACAAAGAGAGGTCTTCTCATAGACCAGTTCATGGTTTGTCTTTATGAACTAGTAAGCTTCGTTTAGTTTCGACGCCGTCGTCGAAGAGCTAGAGTAGAGTGTCCCGTCCTATGTTCCAGTTTTTGTATTCCATTTTTTATAGAGATATGCCTCTCGCTATGGTCGTTTTACCAACTCGTTTCTAATCTCTCTTGCATTTGTCTTATTTCTGATCATGATTTTGCAGTTTTACTTGTGCGCATTCCAATGTGCAATAAATATATAAATAAGCCCCACGATATTCCACAGAAGTAGAATGCACTGCGCAGATAGAAGGCGTTAGAAGGATTTAGTTGCGGTCAAAACTCTTGCACCAGGCGGGACTCGAACCCGCAAATTCTGCTTTCCGGGCAGTGATGCTACGCCTTACACCTTACTTTCTTCAGCTTAACCGTTTCCATGCTGATATCAGCGGCCGGCTCATCCCGATATCGCGGGTGAGTGGTGATAGGTGATTGCTTCTAGGAATATATCGTGGATGTTCTGTTCAGTTAAACGGCGCCGGTGGTGTAAGGCGTAGTATCACTGCTAAAAAAGCAGAAGGTGATGGTTCGAGTCCTGCCTGACGCAAGAGTTTTAACCGCAACTAAACATCCTTTTAACGCTAACCTTTATCTTTAATTCTGTTGTCGTAGCGAGTATATTCACAGCGAAATTTGTGAAAAAATTGTATTGTAAACCATATTCATGCCAATTAGACACTTTCTAAATCGAATTGAACGTTTTGAAACTAAACTAGATACGATTCACGAAAATTTAGACAAAATTTTAAAGATGTTCAATAGAAAATGTATTGAATATCTTTAAAATTTTAAAAAATTATATTTTATACAAATTAAATTTTTTTATATAAATTAAATTATATTTTTTGAGTTTCAGTTAACGTATGGATAATAAATTATACAATGCACTGAAGATGTTAGAAAAATTCATTTTGTCTTTCTTTGAGGTTTAACGATCTCCTACTAATAATGTGCAGAAAATTTTCGTATTTTTAGAATGTAAAAATCCTATTCTCATACAGAATCGGGATAAAGGACAACTTTGTGCAATCCTGTCTGGTATGGGCCAAGCATGCATCTTCTAGGGGACATTGTGGTTCCAATTTGAATATGTTTTTGACCTATACAGTAATTTGTTGCTGGTAGCCGTTGGAGAACTCTTTGTATTATCGTTCCCAGACAGGCCTTGAACTAATTCGCCGATCTCAGAGGGTTGAAAGGCTTGATTAGCCTGGGCACTCCGAATCAAGAACCTGGAAATCAGTGCACGCGACAGCGGTTGCGTTCTTCGACTACGCTACCATGCGTCCTCTATTCTCATAGCCACATTACTCCGGAATACGACACAACTTAGTTGGGCAAAAACCATATAAGTACTATTTTAGCTAAAAAGAATAAGGCTTTCATGAAGAGTCTTTTAGTGTAGCCAGCTTTTTCACATACTCTATGGAGAATTTGATAAATTTTCAAAGTGAAGATATAATAGTTTTTGGCACTGGTCCTTAATGTGGCCTATATGGTGAATGAAACATACCAGAAGCTATGTTGTTTAGCGGGCGTGCCACCTAGAAGAGGCGCACACGTCGCCACAGTGATTGGCTGAAGCGTTCCCGCTTCTTCGTGTAGGCCACAATAACGACTAGTAACTAATCTTTAATTGAAAGCCCGTTTTGAAGTTGTTTAGTTATTAGTATTTTAAATAAAAAAGGCGAAGGACCGCGTCACTCAATTCCTTTTGGGATCCCCTACGCATTCTACTTCTACAGTATGTCGTGGAGGCGATTCGAATGCACATTTGGCCAAACAATGGCTTGCGGTGGCCGGGCGATGAAAAACTGTTTTATCCTTTCCAGGCCAGTATGGTACCAATTCACCGATCCCGTAGGGATGGAAGGCTTGGTTGACCTGGTCGGGAAGTCCAAACCAGAACTGGGAAAACGACTATTCACGCGACTGTCGACAGCTTCTCCGACTGCGCTACACGTGTGGAATATTCACATTAATTTGAAAGACGTCCATTTTGATTCGGAGGGTGCCCACGAAATTAATTTAACCCATTGACGACCGCGCGGGCCGATTTCGGCCTGCAGTTGAAGAACTGTTCGCTGCGGCTTATTTCTTGATTTTTCAGGGTTTACGAGTATTCATCAGATATGTTGAATCCTACCAATGGTACCTGCCCAGTGGTCCGAGAGTCACTTACTTCTAACGCCTCTACTTCTGAGCTTTGATAGAAACAATCAACACTACTATCAACACTATTCATGCTTCACTAACTATTCTCATTTCTTTCTTTTGAAAACAATCTTGATAAAAATATTTAAAACACTTGCTACATCAAATGGTCACCTCCAGCAAAAACATCTTCTACGTTCTGCTTTCGAACCTGCTGTGGCCTTCTCGAATAAGTAGCTGACCAGTGGAGAGGAAATTTCGTTTTGAATATCGTGAAATAGTGACTCAGCGAGGTTCGAACGTCGGTCCCCTCGTCAGACACGCGACTTGCCGCGCGGTCTTCACAGGGTTAAGAAATGTTTGGCTTGATTTGAACGTGATGGTATGCACATTATCCGAGGCGGCGGGAAAGTTGCACCAGCTTTGGACCCCGTTCTTTCTACCTGGTTCCCGAATAGACCAAAGCTGTAGCCTGCCTTGGTTCCGCAGAGTAGATAGTTTCCTTCTGCAGGAGCTAGATGTTTACACTTCTGCAGATGCCCGCTCGTTTGCACATTACGACACTGGGCACTATCTGCTTCATGAGTCGCGTTCGGTACACATTGCCGACGAAGTCTATCACTAAATACTTGCACACTGTCTAAACAAAAGGTCTGAGGAGCCACCCATCATAGCTGCGACGGTCTCTACTGGAGTAGAACCGGCCTATACTTTTTTCATTCACTTCTTTTCTCCGAGAATCGATGAGAACTCTTAAAGTGAAGAGCTAGCTGGCTCATGCTCTTCTCTCGTTTCTTCTTGAATCTCTCAAAATTTAATAAAAATCAGTCCCTCGTATGCGGCCGTCGATGTGCTGTGTTGTTGGCAAAAGTGGTTGTGTGATGGTTGTGGTGGCGGTGGTGAGAAGAGGGAAAGGGGGGCTGGGGGTAGCTGGCGGCGATGTGTCTGGACTCGCTCTCGCTTTCCTATCGTCACTGCTGGGAGAGGGCGGCCAGGCCGGAGAACTGGTCGTTGTCGTCGCTCGCACTTCACACGTGAGTGTCTACGACTCTTACCTTCTGCTGAGATTTTTTGGTCCGATTACCTGGGAGTTGGGTGTTTTGTAGCGTTTTCCACTATGTTGTTCAGGAAGTTTGGCATTTCGCCAAATTTTTGAAAAGCTTTTTAGAGTCTTCTATCAATAACATATATTTACGCTTGCCTATACCTACATGTATCACTATTATCGTGACATTTCACGGATGAAAGATAAAAGGAAAAGGACGGCGCTACTCAATCCCTTTTGGGATGCGCCACGCATTCTACTTCTGCGGGATGTCGTGGAGACGATTTGAATGCGTATTTGGCTGACTTGCGGTGGCCAGCCGTTGAACAACCCGTTGAACAACCCGTTAAGCATGAGCAATCATCGCTTTATCATCGTTCCAAGCAAGTCTGATACCGGTTCTCCGACCCCGGGTATGGAAGGCTTGGTTGACCTGGGCGGAGAATCCGAACCAGGAACCTAGTATCGCGTGCACGCAACAGTCGGCACCTCCTCCGACTGCGCCACATGCGTTACGAATGAGGCTGATAAAACCGTCCTCAACACGAGCGACCCAAAATGCTCCTGCTCTATGAATTCAGGAAGTACGCCAGCGCGTATCGATGCGGCAAGTAGCACTTGTGATGCCTGGTTCCTTCTACGTGTCCTACGCACAGCAAAAGTTTCTTTCCGGATGTCTACTTTGACCTCGAGGACCAACTGCAGTCTGGAAGACCAGTTGCAGTGGATGAGAAGCCCCTTGTTTCAAGAGGATACCCGGCATAGTACCCTGGCAGAGGAACTTGAGCGCCGTCATACCACCATAGCTGACCACCTGCGTGGCCTTCGGAAGACGTGTAGACATGGTGCATGGATACTACATGAGCCTAGCGTCCACCAGCTACAGGTGCGTTGCGACGCGTGCATGAACTTCTTAACTTTAGGCCGGAATTTTTCTTGTTTAGAGACCCTGGTCACTGACGACGAAAAATGGATAATCTAGATAAACCGTACCCGCTACATCGCGGGTATATCAGTGGGTAGAGAACACTCGATGATAGCCGTGGGTATATCCGCATACCCGCGAGGATTCCGCGGTCCATTGACAAAGTGGCGCTCCAGTGAGGTCAGCTATTTTCGCGAGAGGCTTACTTCTACCTTACACTTGATTCCGTTCACGAATACGTACCCGCTACCCAGTGCGAGTAGTGGATACGATTCCCTTACGGTATCTCTACCTAACGCACTGCTTGAAGAATCCGGCCCCAGATGTTCTTCTGAAGTTTGAGAACGCTCTGATGCTACTTTCCTTACATCTAGACAAAACCCTGAACCCGAATCAACTGCAGTATGTCTATCCATCTAGCTGGGAGTAAAATGCGTAACGTCTTGGTGAAATTCTATTACGTTGTTCAAGAAGTTTCCCGCCACTGCTGCATTTTCTCAAACATATTTCTCCTTTTCAATACACTCAACAACTAGTAAACATGCGAAGCATGATTATCTACAAAACAACCTCATCATGAGTACGTCTACCCCCTATACCGCGCATACTCGCGGGCGTAAGCGTTGATGAATCCGGCCCCTGGACGTGAGAGAGCTCAGAAGTGACTATTTCAGTGGTGCAAGTGTTCTACAGCCGCTTAAAAGTGACGACAAAGCGACGGCCATTATTTTCGCGTCACGGACCTAGAATGCGATGCTGCCGGCAATCAGCCGTCCGCCCGTTCACGTCCGCACCGGCGCCCACCGGGGGTCACGCGTCTACTACCCGAGGATTGATTGCCGTCCACCACCACCAGCACCTCGGGTTTGGACCACGAGTGACGTCGTCCGTCGATGACGTAGATTTGACTGAAGCGCCACTTCTTCCCCTGGACGACTACCATGTCTTACCTTCATCCTATGCACTTTCGGTGCCGCAGCCGTCGCTCAGCTTTTTCTCTTGAAATCTCCACTCAGGGAGTGTTTTTCGGTGTTCGTCCATGTTTTTTGTCTGCCGCCGATATTCCCGCCGGCTTCCATCGTCATGACTACGTCTTCTACCAACACTCGTTAACCGCCTTTATGCATTCACGCATTGGCGAGGCTCGTTTTTCTCAAAGGCGAAACTACTTTTTCCAGCGACTTGCGGCGCCGGCGTCGTAATAACCGCGACGACGTTGCAGAGACAGCTCGGTCCCTGTTGGCTTCGTTTGGAGTGAAAAGGTTGATCAAAAGTTGAGTAGAGGTCTAACCCATATGTGGGTTAGAGCGGAGCCGTCTCAATGGGCCCTTTTGTTTGTTGAGTTCAACACTGACTCCTGTAACTTTTGTGTTTTACAGGGATCAGTTTTTTAAAGATTAAAGATGAAAGGTGGATCTTTTTTGTCGGAGGGGGATATGGTGCTTTGTCTCTCCATTTCCTCTTTTGAGGAGTCCGACAGCTCAGTCTGATGCCCTGTGATACGAGAACTTTGGCGCGAATTCAGAACATATGCTGGTGTAGCATCGGTTAGAGGTTAAACGACGGCGTTACTCAACTCTTGTGACGTGCCACTCATTCTACTTCTACGGGATGTCGTGGCGATTTGAATGCGTATTTCGCCATACAATGACTTTCGGTGGCCAGCCAATGGACAAGACAGCGCTTTTTCCTTCTCAGACAAGTCTGCTACCAATTTATGGACCCCGGAGAGATGGAAAGTTTGGTTAACCTGGGCGGGAAATCCGAACCAGGAGCCTGGTATCGGGTGCACACGACAGTCGGTACTTCCTCCGACGCGCCGGGCGTAGGACCGGAGAATGGGAGAAGCTGTCATATTATGTTCGTCCCTCCCTACCAGGATAGACCTTGAGGGGGTAAAGTACGCTGTTAATCAATCCTTTTGTGGGATGCGCCACGTATTCGACTTCCATATTATGTAGGCAATTGAACACGTACTTGTTTGCGGGACACGATCCATGATTCTTGATTCGGGGTGCATGCGAATCTTATAGCACCTCGCGCTGCGCTACCACGTTTCTGAAAGCAAAATATTTCCAAAAAATAAGAACCTCCAAAAAATGATTATGGCTTCTAATCGAATGAACACCGCAAAACGAGCTTTTCTAGTGCACAGCGCGATGTCGTCTTTCTATGGATCAAATAACGAGAGCTGCCTTATTGCTTTAAAACAAAATTTAATTTATATTTTTTTCTCAAAACATACAAATTCTATAAAAGTATAGCATATTTAGTTCGGGGAGCTGAACTAAATAAATTTCAGAGAAAGTTGTACCATTTTTTCCTTGAACAAATTCTTTTTTTTTTGCAATTGAGACTGTGAGTTAAAAATTGATCTTGTTAATTTGATGAAAAATATTTTGCTGTTGACGATCTTTAGGAGACCTTTCTGCTGTTTATTGATTGAAAGGTTGATTTTCTAAGGGGAAAGGCCTACTGGCGGTTTTAATCAGATACTATCCCGCTGTATAATTTTCCATTGAAGTCTGGCGTTTCTCCAATAAAATTGTATGGTTTTCAGAGGAATGCAGACACATTTTTAAAATTCCAAAATATTTTTGATAGATATTTTTCTTTAAAAAGTTCTCAGATGTGCTAGAAGAATCGAGTAGTTTTGACGCAGAAGGTTTTACATCCATCTAAGGCTAAAGTTAGGGGTTGACCTTGGTCAATTCCTTTCGGCATGCACCACGCATTCCACTTCTACGTGACATCGTGGAGGCAATTGAATGCGTGTTTGACCTACACAACTTCCTGCAGTGACGAACATTAGGTCTTCAGCTCAAATTCTCTACACATATCAGCAGTTCACTATTGAAATTTTAGACAACTCATTCCTATCGAAACTCCTTATGCTCGGTTATGCTCGGTTATGCTCGTGTTCCTTTTAAAAAGGATAAAAGACGTCGTTGCTCAATCGCTGTTGGTATGCGCCATGCATTTTACTTCTGCGGGATTTCGTGGAGACGATTTGAATGCGTATTTGGCCAAGCAATGACTTACGATGGGCAGCCGATGAACAGTTCAGCGCTATATCCTTCCCAGACATGTCTGGTATGTACCAGTTCACTGACTCCGAAATTAGGAAGTGCTTAGAGGGCCTGGGAGAGAAATCCGAACCAAGAACCTGGTATCGGGTGCACGCGACAGCCGGCGCCTCCTCCGATGCGCTACACGCGCTTTTTTATTCTCTACCATGCTCTTCCATTTTCAACTTTTTGGCATCTGGACATTGTAGCTACTCTATTGCATTGATAGCACCCGTCGTGTTTTTAGTGTCTTCCGTCTTGCTTCTGCTTCTCGGCTTCTCGGATTTCACGAAGATGGGATTAAATACTCTTTTGTTGAGATCACCCTATTTTTAAGTGCTAAAACTACATGTTCCTTTCTATGTAATGATGACTTACACTCATATCAAATCGTGGAGTATAAAGCTTAGACAATTGCGTGGACCTTCAGAGCATTAAACGGTGGAAACTCTCACCCCGACCCAATAACAAATAACATGTCTCCGCATTCTGCTCACTCCTTTAGCGGTCGTCGTGGCGCACGTTCGTTCCCTGTTCCCACTCCTCGATTACAGGGCAGTCGGGTGTACAGGGGGTGACGAAGAACTGGATTCCACATGGAGCACGCGCTAATGCCCACCAGTTGACTAGAAGAATGTGTAGGGATCGCGCGGTCGCCGGTGTATTGCCTCGAGGATTCATTCCTGGGGTCAGATTCATCAACCGCTTACCGCCCTCTAACGGTGAAAATACCTCCAAACCTGATGCTCATGAACGTCATATCAGGGGGTTTGGTGGTGCTTTCACCGTGAAAGGGCGGTAAGCGGTTGATGAACCTCCTGGGTCCGGACTCATGAACCAGTTACCGGCGGGTAAGGTAAAATCTAACGCCATTCCCTACTTACTCGCGATTCATGAACGCGCAGCGGGGAAAATCAGAAGTAAGTTTCGATGCTACCTCGCTAGCACGTCCGAAAACATTTACCACCAAAGTCGAGATAAATCGGGGTAAGATTTGCCGCCGGCCGCATTCTTGAATCCGGGCCCTGGTCTGGCAGAGTTGCCATTTTCTGTTATGGGACTCTCTTTAGTCAGTTTTGCGGCAATGATCACTGAGGACGATGAGGAGGCACAGCTGGAATCACTGCGTTCAGGGATTGCGCCGTGCACTTGGCTTCTGCCGTTGTTCTACTGAATATAGATTGGGGATAGCGGATGAGTTCCCTTATCTCAAAAGGAATGATATTTACCCGATTACGCCTACCTCTCCATCAAGTGGCGGAAATGTCAACAAGGGTACAGTTCCTCCCATTATTGAAGGCCTTGTAACCCTTTTCTGGTACCAGAATCGGAAGCGCCCGACCAATTATGCCCTGAAAGGCGACGGCGGTCGACGACCTCACACCCGTCCCCACACCGTCCGTCCCTCGCCATTCGCACTGACGATTGTGCGTCGGTTCGATGCATTGGGTGGTTCCGCCATCGAGAAGACGGCGACGACGACTCAGGCGATCGTTGCAAGAATCAACAGTGACAAGCGCAGCTCGTCTTCAGCTTTTTGAGGCCTCGCGCAGATAAGGGAGCCGCGCGCCTAATTGGGGATATCAATCCTAATGAGTGGAACCGTATCACCAGCAGTTTGATGCCAATGTCTGTTCTGTGTTCTTCTTTTTAGAAACGTCGTTTAATTAATTTATTCATTTAGTACTCTGCAAAGAATATTCCGTAAAGCAACTAAACATACCATAATGCCAACGGAGGAGGAGTAGAAAGTGTAGTAAAAAACAACAATAGAGATGATAATAAAATTGTCTATTTTAGACCCAAAAAAAGTGAACCAGAACTACCAAAACAACTTCAGAAGCGCCGGTCTAGCTTATTGGGGATGGCAGATCAAGTTGAGGTGGAACAGAAAGAAGGAAGTGTCGTCAAGGAATGCCTGCCTGAACCACACGCCGAGCTCCTTTCTTCAAGAAAGCAGCAGGATCTTGAAGAAAAGGCAACTCGAAACCACGGTCAAGGAAGCGGCGATAGCTGCTCGTCTCCAGTGCCTGCATCTCAATCATCTGAGCCTAGCACTGCGGCTCAACAAGGAACGGGCCTAATTGACGGAAAAGACAGCACGTCGCCACAGCCAGCTAGCCCTGATGATGATGCTGCTCGAGTAGATGACCTGCGAGAAAGATTCGAAGACAACTTAACCATCGAAGGTGGCCGTCGTAGAATGAATAGGGGACACGAATGTTTTTTTTTTGGAAACGACTACGACAGCGACGACAGCGATTTCCAAGTTCAACTTCGTAGAGCCGCCAGATTTCTTGAAATGGGAGAGGAAGAAGATGAACGCGACTCGTACTTAGAATACGATGATTTCTCTAACTATTGGGACGGCCCCTACAATCTATAGTAAAGTTTACGCAATTCTTGTTTGCACACAAATAAAGATCAGATTCAACGCAGTGAGAAGCATCGATGCGCAGGGAAAATATTTGAATAGAATATTTGTACTATTCTCAAATTTTTTGCTGGAAAAACCGAATTAGAGACTACGAGATCAAATTGGACATTTTTCTAAGTTAGGTTAAAACTTTTGAAATCAAAACGATCTCTTCCAAGTTGAAATGAGCTTCTTCTACATTAAGCTCCAAAAAGCTTGGAATAATTTTTTGCTCAAGGGAAATTTTAGGATACCTTTCTTTGAAGTTTTAATTCACCTATCCAATAAGTGAAAACGCCGTTTGAAATTTTATAAAATTCAGATTTTTCGAGGAAAAATAATGATTAAAATCTTGTTTGAAAGACCAGGAAGGCGGCCATTTCCTAACGCCAAAAAACTATTGCTCCATGCCCTCGTCCAAAACGTCGCGATTTTTATTCGATTGAAAGCAGAATTTCTGTTCACATTGAGTTTGACATCTCTTAACTATAAACAAAAACAACCGTAAAGAAAACACACCTCACTTAGATGGTTCATGGAAGTGGTATTTACATTATTAATCAAATAAAAGTTGCAGCAAACTTTTTGAGTGCATGGTGCGGTCTGATCTTTTAATGTGCTATATGCTTGCTTCTTTGCAGTGCTTTAAGGTAAGTTCTAATTGATTATTTTTCCCTAAAAACAAAACATTTTATAAAAATATTAGCCATCTTTGAAGAAAAATAATGATTTGAAGCTTGTTTTAAAGAGCAGAAAAGGTGGCCATTTGTATTGCCTAAAAGAGATTGCGCCATATCTTCGTCCAAGGTGTTGCGACTTTTATTCGATTGATAGCAGAATTTCCGTATGTATGGAATGTCCTAATTTGCTCTTTACTGCCTCGTTCATCTCGCTTAATCTAAGATAATAAGGATAAAGAACGGCGTTATTAAATCCCTTTTGGGATGCGCCACGCATTCTACTTTACGGGATCTCGTGGAGGCGAGTTGAATGCGTATTTGGCCATACAATGAATGACTTGCGGTAGCCAGCCGATGAACAAGTCAGCGCTTTATCCTTCCCAGACAAATCTGGTACCGATTCATCGACCCGGAGGGATGGAAGGCTTGGTTGGCCTGGGCGGGAAATCTGGTACAAGGAACGTGGTATCGGGTGCAGGCGACAGCCGGCGCCTCCTCCGACTGCCCTTCATGCGCCCCGCTCGCTTGATCTAGGAGATGTCTCCTGTTTGTTTGGGTGCGTGTAGCGCAATTAGAAAGAGGCGGCCGTAACACTTGCTATTATCGACTTTTGGAGTGCCTTGGCACATTACAAGCAATCTCTATCTTCTCCCGAGTCAATGAATCTAGCGAACTTTCCCGAGAAGGATAGAGTACACCTACTTGTCTAGTTACTGGACATTTCAAGCTTTTGTAAGGAGCAGATATGCTTTCGAACTGCTCTGCATGGAGGTAGAGTGCGTGGCGCATTCTATCGTAGTTTATCAGTGTTGCCATTAATCACATTACTCTTACCGAATCTATCCTCATGGGGAGGGGCACAGTGTGTTGTACCTCACCATTCCCTTTCTTGAGTGTATTTATGGGCTCAAGTTGCTGAATCCGAATCAATTCAGGAGCGGAGGCGTTGTCCCGCGGTTGAACGTAGAGGTACGCCCCGTTAGGGTTGTCCCCTCTCGACTGGGATAGATCCCTACTACTTTTTACGCTGTAAGCCAATATGTTCCAACGGGCGTGTTCCGTTTCAGTTCCACTTCCCAGTCACTGTAGGCTTTCTTCGAGATCGCTATCTTCCGCTCCGGTTCCCTTGCAGTTCCATCTCGTCTAATCGTTTCTTCCCGCTTCTTTGACACGAAATCTGATAAATGACGGTGTTGTTCAACTCTCTTGTGGGGTGCGCCACGTATTCTACTTCTACCGGTGTATTTAGCCTATACTGGTGCGTGATAGCGCTATCGGAGGAGGCGCCGGCTGTCGCGTGCACTTCTCTTCATGCTCCTGATTTTTTCCGCTCAGGCCTACAGAGCTCTCTATCCCTCTGGAGTAGGTGACTTGGTACTATTAGATTCGTCTGGGAAGGAGAAATCACTGACTTGTCCATCAGCTGCACACGGCAGTTCGTTGTAGAGCCAGGTGGACTTGCCGCCGCAATATTCCGTTGAAGTATAATGCAATCCAACAAAAGACTTGCACCAAACGCCGGCTCGTGCCCTTCTTTTATTGACACGATTGAACTTAAGAAAACCTGTACGAAAGGGTTCAATACAGGGTTTGATTAGAGAGCCGCCACGTAGCAGCACGTCATTGACTTTTGTTCTGCTTAGATTTGTTACGCTGATGATCTTTCTTTGTTTTTCTCATCAGTTGGTTCATATAGGTCCTAATCGAAGTAGGGGGGGGGGGGGGGGGTGCTTGTAGTGATTTGCGTCTCCGATCCCCCGCTGAGTTTCTACGAGAGCTTCAGCTGCTGTCCCATGATGCGAAGGCTTTCATTTAAAAATCATGGGAACTGGGTATATGGCATGGAACGACATTCGAAATTGGCAACGTTTGCTCCCTCCCGACTAGTATAGATCCGATCTGCTTTAGGTTATGCTGATATCATCAGTCGACGAGGTCGGCTATGAAATACAGCCTCCGATCGACTTTCATTAGATAATTTTTTCTCGGTGGGTGGCTGCCATTGAGGCTTCCCGGCTTCTTGCTGAAATCCTCAAGAACAGATCGATATTGGTCGATCGCCTGATATCGATTACTTATGCTGTGCGCCAAATCGTCGTCACTTCTCACTCCAAACAGTGAAATTTATGCGAAGATCGGTAATATCCATTGATCGATCAATGCCGTTTGTAATAGCTGTCCATCCAGCAGTGAACCTCGCTAGAAGCGATTGGTTTTGGAGTACAACTGATTTTATGGATCGAATTTGGTCAATTGATCGGTATTACTCAGCTGTTGTGCGCCGCATTCAGTGGCCGTCATAATACTCGCGTGATGTCGATCTCAAACGGTCATCCTAAGTGGGATTCAATAATATTGAGTAGATAGTGATGAAAGAGGGTCAAAGTGCAATTAATTATGCGCGGACGGACAGACGGAAGAACGGACAGACGCATTAAATCTTTTATCCAGTTACGCAGTGTAGGACGCCGCTTGTTGTATTATAAATCTCCACTCAGCGGTAAGTACCATGCATGCGGCCAATTTCGGGCCGAAATTGATGAGATCGATGGAATTTGATAGAGCGATCGATATTTTCCCTTGTTGAGGATCGCTTTAAGTGGTCTTTTATCCATGTGATATCTATTCCAAAGGAACACCCTGAAAAGAAAAGAATAACATTACCTGAGTATGTGGTGGTGAATGACTTCGAACCGCGATTAATTTTGCGCGGACCAGTGGGCAGACTCATAAGGTATTTTACATGAAGAAGGGTTTATTTAGTTATTTATTTGAAATACACCCATACAGATGTGCCAACTCACAATGATTCCAGTAGAACACGAACAAACTACATATGAGACAAGGCAAAAAAACGCTCAATGGTTAGATTTAACATGGCGAGGTAATTGAGAAAAAACGGCAAGGGACTGTTGAATCCTGGTTTCTCATCGAAGCAAATTTTACTCTTCTTATTTACGAAGCTGTTCATGTTTTGCCTTTTGCGATTTTTCTTCAGAATTTTGCCGTTTTTTCATCTTCTATTTTCATCGCGTAATTGCTTGCTTTTCCTCCGTTTGTTCGCACTCACCGATTTCTAGAACGGAATTTTGTTTTCAAAGTACTTGTCGGTTAAGAAGTATAAGTTGAGAGGTGTGGATGAAGCCTACACTACTGTTCTAGAAAGTAACCATACCTATACCAGTGTAGCTATGTCTTCCTTGTCCTTTTTCCTGTAGTAATGGGAACCATACCTATACCAGTGGCGATTTCTACCATATGTAGCTATGTCTTCCTTGTCCTTTTTCCTGTATCAACGAAAACCTTCAGTTTTTCTGCTTTTCCTCTTTTTTTACTCTACTAAGGGTACCTCGGTAGAAAGTGTAACATGAATTGCCACAGGCTTAGATATAACTATAACTACCTTATTTAAACTGGCACCGACTTTCTGCCCATCTATCCACTTGAAGTTCTTAATTGAAGCTAAATTGTATAATAAATTCAAGGGGTAGATGCTGATGTTATTGTTCGCTCACTGATCCTTCCTTGATAACTTCGAGAAGCAGCACGTTTTCTACCCTAAGGTCACGTTTTAGAATTTCTAGCGGATCAAATGGTCGCTTCAAAACCGTTTTTTTTTTTCTTCTGAATTTTCATGGACCATTTGTCTGGCATGGGCTCTTAACGAAAAATGTTCTGCTGTCTCTGTTTCTTTGCGTTTTCCGTGCTACTCGCCAATCGTTCCGCTCTTCGCGTCCGTCGTTCCAATCCGTACATCTATCTCTCGCTTCTGTTGCAGGGTGCTAGAGGAGGAGAACGACAACGACGGCGACGTCGACGACTATGGTGGCTGTGGCTGGTCTGTCAGTCTTTCCTGCCTGTGTATGCGTGTATGTGTGTCGTGAGTGTGTATTCAATGAGCGTCACTCGATATCTCGCCAGTGCCATCCATTTCAGCGGCGCCGCTGTTTATTTCAGAGCCGTAGAGCGCTTGCTGGCTCTAAATATACTCCTAGTGCCACTTATATGGGATCTACAGGCGAGCCCAGCTACTTTGTTCGGGGTTCTCAGAAATATTTTGACGGTTTTAAGTTGAAAAGTAGTTTCTTTTCAATGTTTAGATCCCTTGTGGCAGCAAAATTTCGGGCTTGTTAAAGGCATGGCTTATCCCGGCCGGGCACGGCTACTCCCTCAGTCCATTCTATCCTGAACACCGTGCCCGGCGCTCTGCCGTGCGCCTACCCTACGTCCCTGCCCTTCGCCGTCAGCCCTTGCCGTGCTATCCCCTCGCCGTCTGACTCTGCCCACCCGATTGATAACGGTCATAAACGACCGGCTATATAGTTTATTGTGTGTTTTTCACCGCTGCTACAGTACTCGGTCCCTGAATAGCTCACTCCTATACGCTATAGGTTGCTGTCTAACTGAGGTTCGGGTTATTTTATCGATTTACCTTGTTCATTGCGGTAATTAGGCGCTCGACAGCAGGGCTGGTTCGGGCAATTAGGGTTCATATTCAGGGCAAATTTCCGTTTTTAGGGCCGTTTCTTCTTCTGATGATGCAGCTTAGAGTGATTTCATATTCTGCAAAGGGCGAAAAGCGTGGGATTGCTGTTTAAATCTAGAAAAGCTGCAAATAGCAAGGGTTGGTATCACAAATGTACGGTTGCCTTGACTCGTAATTGATTACCGGACGTTTCTTCGAATCGATCAATCGATCCGTGCAGTCTCAAAGCGAGATATTGGCTTCCGTACTTTTATCTAACTAGTACAAGGTTTTATGTCCTCGTATGCACCGCTTAATCGATTTATTGATTTTCCTTGCAAGTAACTCGTTCAATGATCACCTACTTTAATTAGTTGCTTACATGGGAGCTGCAAGAGGCTCTACGAAATAAAGTCGTTGCGGTCCAATAATTGGCTCTGAAATAAGCTTGAATTACAGTAATCTATCGAAGCACTTGGTATTAGCATAAAGTACTGTAACTGTACTGGATAGAAAAACAAGACCATGATTTTTGACTTGAAATTATTTTTATTTAGTTTTCACGAACACCGAGAAAAATCACTGTTTATTTTTTTTTGGTTTTTGATTTTGAGAAGTGTATTGGATTTGAACTGTCTATTTGTTTGTTTTCCAATATTAGGACAATTCGGAAGAAGTCTTTTGATATTATTCTGTCGTTTTACAAATGCAAAGCGATCGAAATGCGAGAACAAAATGCTGTTTAAAAGGTTGCAACTTGTACTTTAAAAAACTAGAAGTTGGAGATGAAGCTTTATGTCGTGTTGTGTGCCTTCTGTCCGTTGATGTCTTCTATTCATTTTTCTCACCTCGCAAAAATTCTGAGAATTGTTCTTAGAAATATTGGGTTGACTTATCGAAACTATCCAAAGTGTTGTTTTGAACATTTTTGCAACACTCTTATAAGTGCCAGACTGGCCAAACGGAGTTACGTATTTATGCAGCCATAAGGTATTCACTGTTTTTACTACCACTATTTTTTAGGCCAAATAGGCATTTAAATTGTCTTCGCGAGATTCCGTAAAAGTAAAATGCGTGGCGCATCCAAAAAGAATTGATCAACGCCGCTATCTGCTACTATTCACTAGGTTATTCCTAGTTTCTCGGGTTGTAACGGTTTTTCGTACATGAAGAATTAGTTAAAAGCAAGGTCTGTAACAATGGAGAAAGGAGGGCGTTACCCAATCCCTTTTGGGGTGCGCCACGCATTCTACTTCTACGGGATGTCGTGGAGGTGATTTGATTGCGTATTTGGCCATACAGTGACGTGTGATGGCCAGCCGATGAGCAAGTCAGCGCTTTATCCTTCCCAGACAAGTCTGCTACCAATTCACCGACCTCGGAGAGATGGAAGGCTCTGTTGGTCTTGGTGAGAAATCCGAACCTGAAACCTGGTATCGGGCGCATGGACAGCTGGCGCCAGCCTACTACAACTGAGCTACTTGCGCCTTTAATGTTGCTAATAAGGGAAAAATTATATAACAAGAGTTGAATAATTAGAGGTACAATATTTTGTACTGTAAAAATAATGCCTTGCTAATTGCATCGGTTATTTGCCTCTCCGAACTAACATAAGTTCGATCCGGTGAAGTGTCGTGTGAATTATTACATCTCATTCGATTCAATGAATTTTGGTTTTAGTTTAAGACACAAAGAATAGGACGTGTTTTGCTGTCGCGAAAAAAAGTGGCTTAAAAACTCGCAGTTAATGGAAATTTCACTATTACACCGACAGTTCTTGCCATCCACTCTGCTTTGTACCACCTACCGTTCCTGTCGTCATGCATCAAGTGCCCATGAATGTGTTGATTCTGAATGCAATTATTCTGCTTCCGATGGAGTAATGTATGTACACTTTGATGCCTCATTGTCAGTTGTCTGGTTCGCGGCTAACGAAATAGACTTTAATTTTTTAAAATGTCCCTATAGATCATAGCGAGAACGCATAATATTAGGATGTAACGAAATAAATGGCACTGAACCACTGTAAATTTAAACAGTTAATATCTCGGCTTGTAGGCAAGTTTATTAATCGAAATAAAAACCCGCCAAGATGCTTGAAGAAATGGTAGTCTGTTGGGGAGAGGTCGGAGAAAACGGAGGATGTGGTAGAGTTTCAATGCTCAGCTCATTCAATTTCTGCAACGTCATTCGTGCTACATGGGGGCGAGCATTGTCGTGCAGGAGGAGAACTCGCCTTCGGTTTACCAAGGCCGGCCGGATATCCTTCAACTTTTTCATCATTTCTTCAATTTCAATGCAGTACTTCTCTGCCGTGATGGACTCACCGGGAGAGAGGAAGCTGTGGTGAATAATTCCCAGCGAACACCACCATACTGTCACCAATACTTTCTTTTGGTGCAATTCCGGCTTCGCAAAAACCTTGGGGCTCTCATCGCTGTCCACCCACTGTGCCAATCGTCGCCTGTTGTCGTACATTATCCATTTCTCGTCACAGGTTACGATGCGATCAAGGAATTGGTCCGTTTCGTTCCGTAGAAGCAGTGCGGACGAGATCTCATATCGTCGGTTTCTTTGCTCCTCAGACAGCTCGTGAGGCACCCATCTTTCCAGCTTTTTGGTCTTTCCAATTTCCTTCAGATGCCGGGCAGCTGTGCTGTGACTGACGCCAAGAACCTTCGCTATCTCCCTGGTACCTTTGTGTGGATCCTCCTCTACCACATCTCTCAGCTTGTCCTCATCAACATCACTATGCCTCCCACGACCTTCATGTTCTTCCAAGCTCTCATCTCCATTCCGGAACTTCTGATACCAACGATACGCCGTCCGAATTGTGGAACATCCTTGCCCGAATGCGGCGTTGATCTTCTCGTCCGCCTCCTTAGCTGTAGTGCCCAGCTTGAATTCATACAAGTAAATGCCTCGGATTACCCTTCTGTCCATCTGCAAAAAAGTCAATAAAACTCTAAAGTTTTCCCACTTTTGCATAGAAAATTTGGTACTCACCGGTAGAGCAAAGTTTGCGCTTCTAAATGATATACCACATGTTACGGTTTGTTCTTGATCAAACGCGTAAAGACGCGCCAAAAAATGGCGCGAGCCAGTGCCATTTAATTCGTTACAACCTAATAGTTTTGCAGTAGGCACCTATTGCCAAGGTTGCATTTCGTTGATCAATCCTGTATGCTAAGCTTACCAAAATTGTTTGTTAAGTTCTATTTTTCCCCATTATTCGTTGATCAATAGGAGTAGCTGCGCTTTGAAGCGATTAGAAAGTTGTGTGCCAAAATCTTCGCTTTGCTGTTGATTTTCCGATTTAAAACCACCTTTCTTAGAAAACAAACTGAAACAAAAGTTAAAGATGTTGACGACTGTTCTGTTCTCACTTCTCGATTTTCAGTGCCGTTGGACGCGTGGTAGCGCAGTCGGAAGAAGTGTCGGCTGTGGCGTGGACCTGATTCCAGGTTCCTGGTTGGGATTCTCCGCCCAGGTCAATCAAGCCTTTCATCCCCGGTGTCCACGAACTCCTGTGTAGTCCTGACCAAGAGCGATAAACCATTGATCCGTTCATTGGGTGGCCACCGCATGTCATTGTATAGGCCAAGAACGCATTCGAATTGTTTCCATGATATCTCGTGGAACTAGGATGCGCAGCGCATTCCTAACCAACTTTCACTAAATGTACCGCTCCCATAGCAGGTATCGCATTCCGGATCTATCCTAGTCGGGAGGGGGCAAAGTATCATTTTCGTATGTCATTCTGTGCCACACACCCACGTCCTCTGAATTTAAATGAAAGCCTTCTTATCGTGGGACTGCAGCTGAAGCTCTCGTAGAACCTCAAGGTAGGGGATGGAGGGGCAAATCACTATGTATTAGGACCGCTCCGATTAGGATAGGTCCCAGCATTCCTACTCGTCACTCCTCTTCTTGTAGTCTCTCTGTTGAGGGTGTCCTTCATCCGTGAGGTTAATCTTTCTAGCACTTGCAGGCGTTGTCTGGAGTACTAGAGCTGATGGTGACTCTGGCAATGTCTGTCCCTATCTGATAGGTGAAGGCGAAGCAGATGGGTATGTTGAATAGGCAAACCAGAGCGCCGGAGGTTCCGTATTTTCGTCGCCGCATTAGGAGGGAGCTATGCATAGCGGAGTCGACCGACTGACTCTCTCCCGCCCGTACTATTTGCCGACGCAGCCTGGCAGTCGGGGCGCGTCTCGATTATCCATATTTGACTCATTCCTGGTGCACTATTGCGCTGTTTTTCCTTGTCCCACGCACGGCGCATTCGTTCCAGTTCGTCCCATCGCTATAATGGGATTCTGCAGGGTAGTATGGTATGCAATTAACGTGGGCATTAATAGGAAATCCACGGTTTGCAAGTCGGCAAGGAAGAGAAAGGCCGTTTTATACAGAGGGTTTGGGGCGCTTGAAACACTGAATACTGTGCGATTCCCCGGTCTGAAACGAGGACACAAATATCCACTCTTCTCTATCGAACCCCTATACGGGCGAGCTCTGATTCAATATGCTTTTTTGTCTACCAGGGCGTGTGTAGCGCAGTCGGAGGAGGCGCTGACGATCGCGTGCACCCGATACCAGGCTCCTGGTTCATTTTCCGCCCAGGCCAACCAAGCCTTCTATCCCTCCGGGGTCGGTGAATTGGTACCAGACGTGTCTGGAAAGGATACTGTTCATCGGCTGGCCACCGCAAGTCATTGTATGGCCAAATACGCATTCATATCGCCTCCACGACATCCCGTAGAAGTAGAATGCGTGGCGCATCCCAAAGATTGAATGCCGTCCTTTATCCTTTTTTTATCAATTTGTCTACGAGGGCCGGTCTTTCGTAATTATTGTTTTTTACAGATTTTTCTCGAATTTTCGTTGCCGGAGAAGGTTAACGTCTTTTAGGCAGACTTCCAGAGGTGTACTGCTTAGGTTAAGGATTATTCCCCGACAACTGCCGTTAGAGCCGAATCTCCCTTCGAGAAACACCAGCTGCTAGGTGTGAGAGTGGAACTGTTGACACAGCTGCTGAATATCCAGAGCTCACGCCACCCCGATCTGTCCGTCGGCTGTTATCATAACAACATGCTAAGTGAGGAATTTAGAAGCGGAGGTGCTACAGTATGCTCTAGTTGTAAAAAAAAAGAAGTGTGGGCTCAGCGCGCCGTAGCGGATCGTTGAAATCGGATGACTAGAAGAGTCCCTAAAGGCCGCCAAAACCTATCTTTCAGTTGCGTAGGCTTTGCTATCGGTCCTCCTGGGGCCAGATCCATCAACGACTTACAGAGATTTAACGGAGAAATTACAGCCGAAATTCTGATAACGCCATCATTTCACCATATCGCCTGTTGATAAGCCGCGTTAATTCGCGTTTTTTCAGGTATTTCGGCTGTAATTTCTCCGTTAAATCTATATAAGTCGTTGATGAATCCGGCGCCTAGATGTTCACAAAGATCTTGAGAATGAGGCCTTGAAATACGCCATGCCTTGTCGTGGAGGTGCTCTGAATGCTCAATCGTGTCCCTAAAACGCTTCTGATACTAGTCGTTAATGACGCCTACATTGGGACGGCAGAAACGCGCCAGTCAGTCGCAACCAATCAAAGCAACGACCGACCACGTGCCAGTAAATCGAGCCGCCGATCATTCGCGCCGATGTAAGTGGTGCGAATTCTCAATGCGTGCTGATTGATTTGGTTCGTGCCCCTTTCCCATGTAGGCCGAATTCACGACAAGTACCCATTTTCCCTATGAAGTCTTCTCCCAACTTTTTTCCATCCTCCTTTCTCTCCTTTCTCTTCTAGTCCTCCCTGTCATGCTCCTCAGATTCTCAGGCCCAATTACCCTCTCAAGCGACTCACCACTTAAAGTGCGCGATTATGCGCTGCTGCTTCCGTTGAAGATGTCTTCCAGTTCCATCTGTGCCCAAGCATTCAAGAATACCTAAATGTACGTTCTGCGCTGCTAATTGACGCTGAGAATTTGGCGCTCATATAGGACGGTAGACGTATTTGCTAATTGGTGCAGGTGGTTTGTTACATATATGTAGTTTCTCAAATATGATGCGTGAGATGGAAATTTATGTATTTCTTTATTTATTTATTTACGCACTATAAAGAAGGCACCTCAAGAACATTCAAATGTGCCAGACTTTGTATAGCGCAAGTAAAAATGGAAATGATTAGAAAGTGGGTAAAGAAAACAATAGTGCTCAGATTCAGCTATGAAAATCCCTCAAGCCCAGCTATATAGAGCAAACCAATGCAGATGCCTGAGAATGACCAATGATTGTAGGGAAACGCTGTTCTAATCTTAGGAAGTACCTAGTGACTAACGAGCAAATGAAAGTAGTTCTGTGCTTTGTACGTAATTACATATTTATTTATTTATTTATTTATACACTACAAAGAGTGCGCCTCCAAACAATCAAATAGGTCAGAATACTAGCACAAGTAAAATAAAAAATGGTGAGAAAAAAAGAAAAACAGTATTGACCAGACTCAGCTGAAAATTACCCATGCCCAGAAAATCGGAGGAAATCGGTTAAGGATTATGCCACAAATGGTTGCACACGGTGTAATCTGCCATTTAAAAAAACGGCTGTTATCCGTACCAGTTGGCCATGGTACCCTCAAACAGCTAGTTGTCATAGGTCATTGCTGGAGCTTCGGGACACGGGTATGCCAACCACCCTCGTGGAACCAGCAATTAGGATAGCAGCTGAAATTTAATAAGGCTAGAATACACTACAGGTACAACCAGTGAGTAGAATCCTTAGGCTAATTTGAGTAGTTGGATTAAGGTTTAGAAACCCTATCTTGCACTGATTGCTGGTCAATCAAGGAGTAAAACATATTAGAAATAATCGTTAATGAATGCATGGCAAAAGATACTGAACTTAGCAAGTAGGAGCTGCAATAACAAAAACGCAAAAGCAAAAAAAGATCAAAGGTAAGGAAGAACATATGTTACGCTTCATTCCACGTCGTCGTACGTGCCACAGTTAAGCTCCATCGTTCTACACGAACGCCAGAAATTCTTCACAATCGAACGATGCCGAGAATTGGGAGCAACAGGCTAATTCGCCTCATGGCTCGCGTTTTATGGTGGTCTTCCGTCGGTCACGCCTTGTGCAATTCTAGCTAGGGCGAGAGCATATTCTGGCGTTACAGGGAATGCGATTTGAAGCACAGCGTTCCTTTTTAAGTTAGAACGTTTAATAGCGGGGCTCGAATGAATGTTCAAGAAACGAAGTTTTTTCTTCTGGTTCTCCTGTTTTCGAAACAATTCTCTACGTCTACACATTAATAGACATAAAATATTGGCGACAAAATGACCATCTGGGATTAGCCCGCATATGCCTCTCACTTCTGTTTTCTCTACACTTCGGCCATCAAATCCTTGTCAAGTACTAAGTTGCTAGTTTTTTTTTTGTTTCATGGTGAATTCTGCAGCAGGAATAAATAAATAAAATAAATAAATAAATGACGTTGCAAACCTGTGTGGGCTGCTTAATGCAGTGTGCCTTTAAAAAAATGTAGCCCCGTTTAAAAGATCATGTTTTTGCTGAAGATAGGTGGACGTTTTGGAAAGATTTAGGAATAAATTTCAAACATTTAATAAATTCTTATTTTATAATCTTTTATTTCATTCCTGTAATTATTTTTAACAACTAAGAAATCGAAGTATAATATAGCTTATCTCTAAAGAGGTGTTTTCGCTTTTTCATAAGTATTTTTATTTATTAGAAATGTTTCGTTTGAGGATGCGTGTGCACCCCGATTCGTGGCTTTTGGTTCCGGTTTCGTTCAGGCCAACGAAGCCTTCACTTACTCATGGTGGGCGCATTGATAGCGGACTTGTCGGAGATGGATAAAATACAAACTACTCCGTCGGCTGACCACCAGTACTCGCTGTGGAGGATTGCTAAGTGACGCAATCCGGAGACGATCTTTAAAGGGCGGCTGCCGTATTCTACCGTCTTATTACTCATTGGAGCGCGCCAACCTATCAGGTCAGTACAGGGGATCCTAATTGCTTATCTAGCCCTTCAGGATGGTAGAACATGGATGTATCTACCCTATGACTATGAAGAAGTTGTGAGAGGGCAAATATTCAGGTAATTGGAGAAAAGATGAAAAAATAGAAATACATGCTAAGGCAGAACACCATTTTTTCATCTCGTATGGTGGTAGCTTATAAGTAGAACTAGGTTTATTGATACATATTTCAACACTCTTCATTGTTGGGCAACCCCAGATTTAGAAATAAATCGCCCCAAAACACGGAATAGAACAGATAAGTAATGGGGAGTTGAGCGGAGATCGTTGAATTGAGCAGTGTGAGATCGGAGGAGATCTGATGAAGTACTTGACATGTATGTATTGCAACAAATACAACGGCTAGAATAATATATACGTATTGTATTGTGCAGAGAAAGGTAATTCGAGAAACGGCTAACAACAACTTGTCGATCAATTCGAAAACCGTAACATAGCAATCTGCAACCTCTTATAGTGATAGAAGGAAGGTAATTTCAGAGAGGAATCGCGATGCTCACCCTTTAAAACAATATCAACGTGGTGCTAATTCTACGAACTTTTTGGAAAATAGTAACTCAAGGTAACTGAAATAAGTAATAACAATTCGCTCCATAACCCAGAGGAGAATAACGCAGTGGATAATGGAAGGTTTTTTATGGTTTTTTATAGGATATACACCACTCTCTGGGCATAAAATGTGTAATACTCATAGCAAATATTGTCGAGAGCACTTCTATAAGATAGAGACTGTAACGGAATAAACAAATAACCGTTGGAGTTAGCTGAAGAATTATTGAATAAGGGTAAATTTGAGTGGTAGTAGTAAGTCGACGTAGGTTGGCGCGCTCCAATGAGAAATAAGACGGTAGATTATGGCCGCCGCCCTTTAAAGATCGTCTCCGGATTGCGTCACTTAGAAATCCTCCTCGTTGTGTGGGCGAAATACGCCTTCAAAATTGCCTCCACAACAACTGAAACAAGCAGAATGCGCGGCGTAGCCCAGCAAGGAATGAAAAAGCACTGTCTTGTATCCCTTGTTTTTTGAAATTATTATTTTTTCATCAAACTATAAACATTAAATGTACTTGCAGTGCAAATACACTTACACTTCCTTTAATGGTACAAGCTCGTTAGTAGCTAACATGGATTCCCATCAATAGATATAAATAGATAAATAAAACCTACAGGTAATCTAAAAGGGGGAATTTTTACTTTTTCATTTTCTTCTTGTAAAATTATTTTTTTATGCTTGAAATTGACTCGTTCAAACGATTACAGACGGCAATAAATCTCTCCTGAATGTTTTTGAAGAACACAAATTGAAATCATACAGAATTAGCTTTGTATTTTGTTGTTTAATTTCACAATATTGTTAGAAGAATTTCATACTTTGCAGAGTGATTTTGTTGTCATGGAATAAAAATAAGATAAAGATAAAGGGATAGAAGACGGAGTTAGTCAATCACTCTTTGGAGTGCGCCGCGCACTCTACTTCCACGGGAACTCGTCGAGACCATTCAAAAGCGTTCTGGCAGCGCAATGGCTTGTGCTCTCCAGATCATAGACAAGTCAGTGTTTTATCCCTTCCACAGAACTCTGCTGCCAATTCGCCATTCCCGGAGAGATTGAAGGATTGGTTCGCCTGAGCGGAATCCGAGCTAACCATAAGGACCTCGATTCGGAGTATTTTTGTCACTGCACTACCTAAAAATGCAATTTAGGTGGCTTAAAGCAAGCGAAGGAAGTTTTAGAGAGTTTTAGTTTTAGAGACCTTCATTTTACAAATTCTCAATCTCCGGGAAGCCGCTTTGACGATATTTGAGCACAACCTTTTTGTTTTTTGTTACGTTGTGACTATAGCTGCGTCCAAGAATTCCGAGAGACTTTAGGAGGGTCATCTGATGTGCAGGTAAGGATAAAGGGTAAAATATCGCGTTAATCAAACCCTTTGCAAGATGCGCCACGAACTCTGCTTCTAGGTCATCTCGTGGAGGCGATTTGAAGCATCTACCCATACAATGACTTGCAGTGGCCGGCCGATGAACAAGTCAGCGCTTTATCCTTCCGAGACAAGTCTGGTACCAATTCACCAACCCTGGAAGGATAGAAGGCTTCGTTGGTCTGGCCGGGAAATTCGGACCAGGAATCTGGTAAGGAATGTACACCACTGCCGGCGCCGCTTCCGACTATGTTACCGCGCATCCGTTCTGCCGCAGATAGTTCCGGTAAAGCCTACGACGATCCGTAACGGTTTATCACGACCGTGTAGCCACGTGTGAGGCTGAATATGATATGCTTTTTCGGGTGGCCGGTGTCCCCGGGGAGTGCGAAGCGATCGACGACGGTTTGTTTTGCGCCGCCTCGTCGCCTGGCTGCCTGCTTGATAAGCCCCCACTCGTGCAGGTCTCCAGTTCTCGCCTGCCGTCTCCGCCGTGTCTCCTCGACGGCCTTCTTCCTCCTTTTCTTCTTCCTCGACGTCGTCCGCTTTTTATTCCTGCGTCATGCGACGAGAATAAACGACGTCGCGTCACAGTTCAGTCGGGGGTTTTCTGGCTGCTTTTTCTTCCATTCGGCGTCTTGCGCGAACTGGATGGTGGACGCTGAACGAGGAAGTGGCTGGGTTCTGTCTGTGGGAAAAACGAGGACAAAGTGGTGCGCGTGTGGGTTTCTTTACCTTCGGCTGGCGTAATAGAGGCCTACTGGAAGTGGAACGTTTGAACAGATCGAATTGTTCAGAATGATGGAGAAAGAGCAAAGAAAGGAGTGCCCGTACAGTAACGGTTGTCTCAAGGTCCTCTTTAGGAACTCGTTGGGGCTCGTCAAGGTGATGTGCAGCACTGCTCGAGCAATGTATCTGCTTCTGGAGAGCAAAGTGGTTGACGTACGAGCCATCGAGAGAGTCTCGATTTACCCGTTGAGAGCAGAGGGAGGGTCCTGGCGGAGGAACTCCTCGCGCTTGTGTCATCGGCCACATGATGCTAGCCGGCGTGTTCTGCTCATTCCCTTAGGCAATTATTTTACAGAACCATATCATTCACCTGGACTATAGGATTCTTCAAGTTATTCTGATGGGCGAAGTAGCAACTTCTGGAGGTTCTGACATCCAAACAGTTATTCACTTCATCTCTCGCTTGATTCAATGGGGTTATGAAGATGGCGATTTGGCTAGAACGTTGGTCAGTAAAGCGCTGTTATAGCTTTGATTCAGGCGGAATTGGCCGATAAAAGGGCGAAGGATAGTGTACTGTCTTAAAGGAGAAGAATAAAGGACGTCGTTAATGAATCATTTTGCGGAATGCGCCACACATTCTACTTCTACGAGGTATTATACCTTGGAGACCATTCGATTGGTTTGGTATTTGGCCTATGCAATGACTGGCGGTGGCCAGCCAGTAGTCAGCGTTTTATCCTTCCTGAACACATGGGGTATCTTGGTTGGCCTGGGCGGAACCTGAACCAAGAAATCTGGATTCAGGGTGCGTGCGACAGGCAGCGCTTCTCTGGACTGCGCTACCACGTGTCTGGTATACTGGAGTAATGGATGAAGCTTGGAATTCTCAACACCTCAGAAGGATAGGCCACGGTCTGCTTCTGCGAGATACATTTTGTAAACCTAGCACTAGTCGTCAATATGGCCTACATTCGGGAAGCGGGAAGGCGCCAGAGAATCGCAACCAATCAGAGCACTGACCGAAGGCGCGTCAATAAGCAGGGCAGTTGCACTACATGCTCGCTCTGGGTGCTACTTCCCTTCGATGTAGCGTAACCGGTCGAGCGCCCCTCTTACCTATGTAGGCCGCATAAACGACATCAGTGCCATGGAACATCAGTTTCATGAGCTTTGCACTTCACTTTCACATGAGTTCCACTCAAGTCCGAATCCACAGCAGACCCAACTATGTAATCCTTTAATCAATCCGCAGTGTTGTATTAATGTCGAAGTGTTCTTTAGGAAGGCTTAATGCTTGGCGCACTCCAATGGCTTGTATCGGAGTACATAGTCCTTAAACCTGCGCGACAGTTACTCATTTCTACCTATAAAAGACGGAGTTGCTGAATCCATTTTGGGATGCGCTGCGCGTTCACTTTTACAGGATGTCCTAGAGGCGAGTTGAGTGCGGATTAGGTCATGCAGTGACTTACTATGGCCAGCCGATGCCAAGTCAGCGCTTCATCCTTTCCAGGCTGGTCTGCCACCAATTCACCGACCCCGGAGGGATTGAAGGTTTGGCCTGCCTGGGCGGGGAATACGGACCAGGAACCTGGTATCGGGTGCACGTGACAGCTGGCACCCCATCCGATTGCGCTACAAGCGCCTTCACCATGCAGCGATTGGATTCAGTGTCTATATGGGGTTAACGTTTTCAAATTTTCTGCGTTAATGATATCGGTCGGAAATAAAGGTAAGGAGCTGGCGATGTGGATCTGAACCCGACCATGTTCTTTCGTTGTGCACTGCCTTGATGTTCTCCGTACATCTACCCTGCCCTTCCACTCCCAAAAGGTGAATTGGTACCAGACTTGTCTGGGAAGGGTAAAGCACTGACCCGTGCATCGGCTGGCCACCGCAAGTCATTTTATGGCCAAATACACATTCAAATCGCCTCTACGACATCCAGTAGAAGTATAATGCGTGGCGCATCCTAAAGGGGATTGAATAACGTCGTCCTTTACCCTTTATCCTTATAAGACGCACGTTAGAAAAACAATAGCAACAAAAAACGCGGCGCTGAGAGAGACTACATGTTTCTCAAAGTTTTAGAAGAGAACCAACTTCTTCTCAGCCATACGTTTGAAAGAGCTGGAAACCTGCTTGACAACACGAGACAAATAAGTAGACCCTGGTCAGCAAGTAAAAACTCCTATTCTTTGTGTAGTTCTAGGGCTTCGCCTATTATAAGGACAGAACACGGTAGATCCACTCTCAACAATAGGTTTTACGTATGTTCCTGTAGCACTACGCACTATGTCATTTCCTTCTTCTTTTTCTTCTTCTTCTTCTTCCTCTCCCTTTTCGAAGCGCCTCCTTTCAGTCGAACGATGAGGTTGTCGTCTCGAACCGTTATAATTGCCAGCGAGCCTTCTAATCTGAATCTGTTTTCCAGAAACTATGCGAAGATTACGAGTCGTTGCTCAATCAGCAGTAGCTGCCACCTATTCGATGACAGGTGACAAAGCTTTCAGGAGTCTGAATCATTGCTCGTCAGGGTTGTTTGTCATGCAGACGGCCTCGTGAAACGCGACGTAGCTTCTCTGCATTTGGCATGCTCCGCTAGTGGGTTGATGCATAATTGTCAGGGATGTGGAGAATTTCCGTGTTCCGTCTTCCGAATTCCGGTTTACGACATTCGGGACATTCAATAAAACAGATCAAGTGGTATGAGTGGTGAAGTGAATCGTCACTCATACCACCTACTCGTCAGAAAATGCTAGCTGCATTGCGTTTAAAACACTTTCTTCGGACTTACAAAAAGATTTTGCATAAATTTAGAACTGGTACGCTAGTCATATTTGAAAAGTCATCCTTCATAATAATAGGAATACAACGATATTTTGTTGTGTTGTTGTGGAAAAGCATTGTCTACATTCACGCACCGTGAGCGGCGGCGGCACTGGTACTCTGTGCTCACTTCGTCTTTGGATTTGATAATGGGCAAACAGGCCACGAAGAAAAGGACAGGATCCGACGATGTAGAGGCTGATATGCCCTTATGGGCCAGTAAGTTAATTGAACGTTTCGATTTGTACTCGAGTAGTCTGCAAAGTGTGCTGACATCGTCGTTCGATCGTTTTTTTGCTCTTATTGGCGACATTCAGTCTACACAAAATAGTATTCTAGCTAGACTGTCGGAACTAGAGGCTAAATTTAGCTCTCTTAATAGCAGGCCTTCTGTTCAGAAGAGCCTTCTTTATTCAACTATGGTGAAGTTAAATGCCGACCGGCAAAAAATCGATGACAAGCAACGGATGATCACTTGGGTGGGTATTGACGAGCAGTCAAACGAGGAGGCCACCCGTCGTTTTGATCGTGAGATCCTTAAGGAGGAAGTGCTCACATCAGGCAACGAGGAGCTAATTCGGGAGTTTGAGGCTGGTCACATATCTGCCCACCGTCACCCTCCTGGTAAACCTCGTAATAATGGTGGCCGAGGGCGGATTATCAAAATATCCCTACCTAATCAAAGCCTCAGGGACTCCCTACTAGCCCACATGCGCTGTGGCAGAAAGAGCCTTACGCAGCGCTTTGTCCACTCGTTTGCTCGAAGGGATTACACGACCGAAGAGCTCGAATTGGACAGAGCGCTGCGTAAGGAAGCGGGGGACCTTAATGCCAGAGAAGGTAGGCTGGCTTATGTCGTTCGTGACTTTGACATTGTGAAGCTTAGGTCCCCACGTGAACTGCCCAGACGCCGGGTTGCCTCGAACGTTTCGGCGGCGGCTTCCGCGTTCAGTCCAGTTGACGGGGGAGAAGCTTCCAATGCTCTCAACAGCTCGCGAACGCCGGTTTCTTCCTACATGCTGTCACCCTTGCCTGCCTAGGCCGTGGACATTTTAACGAGTTCAAATGGAGCATTTTTATCCCTGGAATTTGCGACCCCTAGAATAACAGATGAACACGATGATGACGATAATGTTTCTGGAGATGTTTTTCTTTTTAATGCGCGCTCGATTTGTAATAAAATCCCGGATCTTCAGTATCTCCTATATAATAGTAGTCCACTCATGCTGTTTGTCACTGAAACATGGTGTAAGCCTGGACTCATTCATGATGCAACATTATGTCCACATCCATTATACACCGTTTATAGATGTGATAGAGAGAATAATATAACAGGAGGTGGAATATTGGCCCTCGTGTTGGAACGACTGCCTCACCTCCTGTTCGGTTCGCGTAACTTTTCCCCTTACTGTCAATGTCTGGTCTTACGCATTATTTCAGATCAGCGGGCCACATACTTCATCTTACTTTACCGAAGTCCTGCTTGCGAGTCTTCGTTCTTTCATGACGCGTTAACTTACATTTCCGAGATACTCGATGGCGCATCAGACTGCGTAATTTTAGGTGACATGAATTTTCCTACAATTGATTGGACACGTGCACGGGAATCATACAGAATTTATGGATCAGCTTCTGAATTCTACAACTTCTGTAATGAATACGCCTTGAATCAACTTGTTACCATTCCAACGCTGGGGTCTAATATTCTAGACCTAGTTTTAACGAATAGCGAGGACATTATTCATGATGTTAAAATCTTGCCTCCATTTTCCACCTCGGACCACAGAATGGTGTCTTTTTATTTCAAACGACGGAAAGCAAAACGGACGTATGAATATTCTGAATTTGACTTTTTCAAAGGTGATTACTCTGCGATTTGTGAAAACCTGTTGAAAATTAACTGGCGCAACGTGATGTCCCATTGTAGCTCTGCAGACCAATGTTATTCTGTTTATTTAGAGAATTGTTATCGGATGATTAGAGAATTTGTTCCGTTAAAAAAGATGGCTCGAAAGGAAATGCGCTATCCTGTAAAACTAAGAAAGCTTGCTACCAAGGTAAAGAATTTATACTACGCTCAAGCACGTATAGGTTTACAGAAATACATCCGATTTTCTAGGAAACTCAAAAGAGAGTTGGCTAAATTTAACCTTCAAATAGAAGAGAAAATAGCTCTCTCTAAGAGCCCTAAACTCTTTTATAAGTTCGTGAACAGCCGGCTTAAGTTAAAAAATAACATTGGATCTATATTTAATGATAATGGTGAGCTCTGTGAGTCTGATATGGATAAGGCTAGGGTGTTTGCCTCCTTCTTCAAGTCCGTTTACAAGGCACATCCAAATGTGGATCATGATTGTCCGTCTTTTACTTCCTCTAAAATAGACTTCCTTGATATCAACAATGAACTGGTCTACAAAACTTTGACTAGTTTGCCAGAGCGGTGTTCTATATCGCCTGATTATATACCATACATCTTCCTAAAGAAGGCAGCTATTGGTCTAGTCCCAGCGCTCACATTTTTGTTCAACTGGTGCCTTCTTCATGGAGAGGTTCCCTCGATTTGGAAGAAAAGCTTTGTAAGACCAATATTTAAAAAAGGTGACAGGACTGACTACAGAAACTATAGACCTATCTGCCTCACGTCCTCCACAAGTAAGGTCTTGGAGAGGATAGTGCGCACTCAGATCTATAGTTATTTACGGGAAAATAATCTTCTCGCAAGGACACAGCATGGTTTTCTTGAACGAAAGTCTACTGTAACAGCTCTCGTTTCCACTGTTCCACTTTGGCAAAAAATAATGGATACTCGTGGGTACGTCACCGTATGCTTCCTTGACTACGCCAAAGCCTTTGATTCTATTAGTCTGCATCTTTTGTGTCTAAAGCTGCGAGCTTATGGCATTGAAGGGTGTCTTCTTAAATTTTTGGAATCCTTTCTAAGTGGACGATCGCAGACTGTTCTTGTTAACCATGCATTGTCTGATACGTACGAAACTCCAAGCGGGGTTCCCCAGGGAACGTGCTTGGGACCACTCATGTTTCTACTTTATGTCAATGACCTTCCAGATTGTCTTCCTTCTGGGGTTCATTGCTCCTTTTACGCTGATGATTCGAAGATATATTCGTTTAATAATACGGATATTTTGCAACATGGTCTCGACTCCGTTCATGCTTGGTCACAGAAGTGGATGTTGGATATTTCACGTGATAAAACTACTGTAATGTGTATTGGAAGCGCCCACCCAAGAGGGATAGTTTTTCACATGGACAATATTGATTTGCGCATCACGACTGAGGTGCGAGACCTAGGTGTACTTTACTCTAGCTCCCTTTCCTTTGAAAAGTATATTGATGATGTAGTTGCTAAGGCATACAGGAAATGTAATTTCATTCTGCGTGCTTTCCGAACACGTGATAGTTCTACTTTATTTCGTCTTTTCACTGTATATGTAAGGCCGCTGCTTGAGTACTGTACACCTATCTGGTCTCCATCTAAGAGGACCTACATCGACAAAATTGAAAGGGTGCAAAAAAGATTCACGAGCCAGATATTTATGAGAAACGGTTTGTTCGATATCAGCTATCGAGAAAGACTGAATGTTCTTGGCAGTACATCCCTACAGCTGAGAAGAGTAATATATGATGAAAATTTAATATTTAAAATAGTCTTTGGTGCTGTAGACATTGACAGTCATGAACTTCTCAACTTCTCGGAATTTAGCGATAGAACAAGGGGCCATCCACTGCGAATTTCTACTGGAAGAGTTCGGACGCAGCAATTTCTGGAATCGTTTCTTGTACGTGCTCCAAGAATGTGGAATAGCTTGCCGAATGATGTAGTCGCATCGCCAACAGCAGCTGTTTTCAACCAAAGACTGGAATCATATCTCAGACAAAAGGGTTTTTTTTTAATTCATTTTCACGAATTTACTTGCAGCTGAGCCCAAGTGTTCCAGGAACCGCCTAGATCACTGCCTTGTCGGATGTTCCGCTTTCAACAGGCCTATATACAAACTTTCCACGATGGATCTTTTACCGTGCTCATACTGCAAGTATAGTAGTTCTCTACCTTGGGTTATGTAGATTGTTTTTTTTTGTGTTTTCTTCACACTTGTTTCAAGATTCTGCCTAGTCTGAGACAAGCCCATGGATTCCAGCCCATATTATTAAGAGCACACATACTGAACCCAGTTATTTTTCATCTTCCTCTCTTGATATGTGAAGACATCTCTTTTTCTCAGTGGTATCGTGGAATTTACTGCGTACCGAATGGTAAGCTGGATGGCAAGAAGACAAGACATCAACAAAAAAACTTTCCGGAAACTCTTGTCACTCTTCCAGTTCTTGCGGTTTTTATGGTCAACCAGTCTGAAGTTATAGAAGCAACAAAGGCGCTCACTGAAAGTAGCATTGCTTCGCCTAAGTTCAAAAGGCTATATCCTTACGCTTAGGTGTTGTGTGTACGCGCCAAGAAAGTTGCTCGAGAGTGGTTGCGAAATTGGCGAATTTCATACATACCACGCTATAACTTGGCTGGTTTTTGCAAAACCGCTTCATGCTATGCAGTTTTTTTATAGTTTTTTTTAAAGCTCTTATTTGCCCTCCAGCAATACGTTCGTACGCTGTCAAATTGTAGTTAGCCTAAGTATGAGGAAGAAAGATAATATACCTTTTCATAAATTTGGATAAAATGATTCCTACGGAAACAATGGCTTAACAATTATATGGAAGAATCCAAATCAAGGGCTTTTCTCAGCTAACAGAAGATTTGTTTCTGTATAACATGCCTTCTTTTTTAGTTGTATAGCCAATCATAGAGTTGTTGCGTGTTTCACTTGTCGGCTTTGTTGTTTGCTCTTGGCTTAAATAAACATAAACATAAACATAAACATAAACATTGGCTGCTTCTTGTATTCGTTACCCGGTAATTTAGTTATTGCCACCATTTTGGATATACATATGAGAAATTCAGTGAAATAACAAGTTTTGTGCTATTTCCGTTTCCATGTTTCGTATTCCGGTTTCCGCCCATTTTGAGCACTTCCGTTCCACATTCTGTGTTCCGCTTTTCTAAAAAAAATCCGTACATCACTGATAATTATTGCAGTTTATTCAACAAATTTTATTCCGCAAAAACCATAAAAATATTTAACAAAACGTGTTTAAATGATTGTTCCGGAGCGTAATCACCATCCACTTCAAGAACTGTTTCCCATTTGTTTGACAGTTATTCGATTCGACTGGTAAAGGAGTCACGATTCTTCGAGGTGATCCGAGCTTTAACATCGGCCAGCCATCAAGTCGTCCGAACCGTCGTAAATTTCGTTCGTTTGCCATTTTTTCAATGACCGATTGATGTGGTAGTCTGTAGGTGTCTCGGTCGGAGAATATAGCGGATGTGGGAGCGGATTCCATCCCTTGGCGATTGATTCGACGATACGATGTTCAACATAGGGACGGGCATTCTCGTAGTAGAAGACGATCGCTGCAGCAAATCACTAGAAATGCGTAGATGCTCTGTTCTGTTGACGTCGAAGAATTCGCTTGAGACCCGCCCAGCAATTTCCACAGGATATATCCTAGTCGGTGGGGGGGGGGGGCATGCGGTGTTTTGCATCTTCTTCCCCTCCGTTAATCTTATCCCAGAGCTTCAGTTACTGTCGACTGGTTGACACTGAAGTCATCGGCTAGCATTCGTGCTGTCGAGCTGTCGTCTTCTCCCACGGTTGCTTGAAGGGCACGGTCGTTGAACTCCGATACCCTCCTCTTCTTTCTTCATCTGCAAGATTGGCGTCGCCCATTTTGTACCTCTTGAATCGTCTTTCAACTTGGCTTTCGCTTGTTGTTCCCTCGCCAAAAACTTCGTTGAGATCGCAAAATGTCTGCCGCCATTCAACCTTTCTCGAAGTGCGTCTGGAAGAGCGTAATGTGGCTAATATAAAGATGAGTTTCGACACGCATTTCTGAAATGAATGAGAGAAAATTATTTTTTGAGAAAATAATGATCAAAACGTTAATTTTTCATTTAAAATGTCAATGATTATGCATCAACCCAATAGTTGCTCAGATCTGTAGGCGTCATGAACGAACGCTGTCAAAGCGGTCAAGCGATTAGCAGCGTTGTGAGGTTGGGTCTGTTTCTACCGTAATTCCCATCCCTAACTGCACCAGTAAGGGCCGCGATGCACACCAATGAGACCTGTGGACATGCCGTGCCCTCCGGACAAGTAGGTCAGGCCCCAACGATGGCAAGATAGCAACGTCCGGTAGGATTATGCTACAAGGAACCGATTCGAACTTCCAACACCTCCGTACAACCCTCCAGGAGCACTTTGGCATCTCATTTCCTTCTGTTCTGTTGCTAATAAATCTCCTCTTACACTTGTGTTCGTTGTTACCACGGAGTAGTTATCTATTAGTCTCCACTTCGAAGAGACACCTGGAATACAAGTAGCTGATTGAGGCTGTTTAATGGTTCCATCGACGGCTAATTAGCTACTGGTATTCCCATTGTCTCCTCGAAGTGAAGATAATAGACAACTAGTCCGCGGTAACAACGAACGTAAGTATGACATGAGATTTATCAACAACAGAGCATAAGGAATTGTGGAGCTGAAGTGCTCCTGGAGAGTCGTACGGAAAGGTGCTGCTCGTTCGAAACCGTTTTATGTATGCATTATCCTACCGAGCGTGGCTACCTTGTCATCGATGGAGCCTGACCTGCCTTTCCGGTGGACACGGCGTATCCGTCACTGTCATTGTTGGTACATCGCGACCCTCAAAGGCACAGTTAGGGCTAAGAATTACGATCGAAACAGACCAAGCCCCACATGTCGACGGTGCCAGTTACGGTACCGGTACTGTTCGAGGGACTCGCCGACGAGGTCGGGCTGGATTTATGCCCACAGCCAGCAGCGATCTCATTGCCTTGCATGCCCCGACGACACTCGGCGATCCATTACTCGTCTTCAGTGGCGCCGCCGCCATCCTCGTCGTCGTCGGGCGCCCATTCATTCTCGCCGCGAGTGCTTGGCGCGCTCGTTATCCCTGTCGGGGCAGTGTTCGGGGACTATTGTAGCTTCGCAGGGGCCCTGTTATGCACGGGTGTACGTAAATTACGACTTACCATTTGCGAGTTTGCGGTTTACGGTGGTTTTCGGCAGAATCTTTACCGCTTACGAGCTACAACATTCTGGAGCGCGTGAGAAATTCTCATAACCTCCTCACTTGCTTCACCATTGTTCTTTATGGCGCACGTTGTGCATAAATAAATAAATAAATAAAGGATAAAAAAGGATAAAGGACGGCGTTACTCAATCCCTTCTGGGATGCGCCAGCGCATTCTATTTCTACGGGATGTCGTGGAGGCGACATGAATGCGTATTTGGCCATACAATGACTTGCGGTGGCCAGCCGATGAACAAGTCAGCGCTTCATCCTTCCCAGACGAGTCTGGTACCACTTCACAGAGCCCGGAGGGATGGAAGGCTTGGTTGGCCTGGGCGGGAAATCCGAACCAGGAACCTGGTATCAGGTGCACGCGACAGTCGTGCCTCCTCCGACTGCGCCACACGCGGCCTAAATAAATAAATAAATAAATAAATAAATAACCCTGATCTTTGAACAGCGCGGGCCCATATCTGATGTGATCTGTTTTGAATATGTTCATTTATTTATTCACAGCATTTTCACACCGAATTGGACACTTTTCAAATCAAATTGGACACTCTTCTAAGCCTAAGCCTACTTTGTTACAGGATGTTCTGTCGCGATCAAAGCGCCAGCTGGGACTTGAACCCACACCTTCTGCTTTCCGGGCAGCGATGCTACGCCTTACACCACCGGCGCTGCTTGATCTCACGTAATATCCGCGATATCCACTAAGCCTACGGTTTTTGAAATCAAAATGAACTCTTTCAAATTGAAATGAGCTTCTTCCACATTAAACTAGACTCGAAAAAAGTCAGAATATTTTTGTTCAGGAAAAATTCTAGTATAATTTTCTTTGAGGTTTTAGCTCATCTACACAATAAGTGAACACAGTGGTTGAAATTTCATAAAATTTTTATTTTTTTTTCGGCAAAATGATGGTTTAAAGCTTTTTTAAAGAGCAGGGAAGCGACCATTTTTGGTGCCAAAATTAGAGATTGCGCCGTAACGTCTTCCAAGAAGATTGATTTTCATTCGATTGATAGCAGAATTTCTGTTTGCATGGAGTTTGACACCTGTGAACGACACAACAAGAGTAACTGTAGAGAACACACATATCTTCACTGGTGGTTCATGTAAGTGGCATTTACATTATGAGACAACTAAACGTGGCGGCGAACTTTTTGAGTGCATGGCGCGATCTGATCTTTTAATACGCTATATGCTTGTTTCTCTGCTGTACTTCAAGACTAATTCTAACTTATTTTCGCTAAAAATAGTAATTCTGTAGAATTGTTACTTATTGGGGCAGGTAAACTAAAAAGTTCCAAAGAGGGTTGCACCAAATTTTCCGCAAAAAATTATTCTAACCATCTCTTTTTGATCTGTAGTTCAACTTGCCTGAAGGTCATTTCGATATGGATGAGTTCGCTTTTCAAAAGTCCTAATGCTAGCTTAGAAGAGCGTCGACTTGATTTGAAAAGCATCCAATTTGATTTGAAAACTGTCCAGTTCGACGTGAAAGTAGTATAAAAGAGCTAATCTGTCCGTTTGTCTTTCCACCAAATCCGGAATGATGGCCTCAAAAACGGAGTCAGCGTTGGATTGGATGTATCGCAGTGCTACTCGGTTATGTTCAGAGAATTCCCTTAGCTCTTCTTATATCATTCTTATATCCCTTCCTGTTCGGTTCTGAGGAATGACTGCTGAACGTCGACCCTGTCTGGAAACACACAATGGAGGGCACTAACGGCTATTGTGAAGGCGAAAATGGCGGTCTGCATAGTAGATGAGGTCGTCGCGCTTTCGGAAGAACAGAGGAGTTAGTCTATGCAGAAATTGCTTTCCGTCCTTCCTCTCAGGGTATCTGTCTGTCGTCTGGTCCATTAAGATACAAGAGCAAGGAGAAGTAAGGGCTGATCGACGTCTTCTTCGAAGGCAAAGTCCTCCCTCTGATTGTGAGTCGGGCAACATCGTTCAGTCAGCCAATCAGTCAGTCGTTCGTCCGTTCGTTCGTTCGGTCGGTCGGTCGGTCGGTCGGTCGGTCGGTAGGCCCACTTAGTCAACGTTCTCTCTGTCTGTGTCAGAATCGATTTCGCGGAAGAAAGGAGTCGATTTTTTCGCTAACGTTCGCTGCTGTCCGCCTCGGTGTCCGTGTGGTAAATAAAGGGCGAGAAAAATAATCGACAAATAGAACACCGCTGCACGTCGTCGCCGTTCGCTAACCAGGAACTGCCGAAGCGCCGCCATTCTCCGATTGCTCGGTTAACTTCAGGGTAAGACGTCTACATTTCAAAATAAAACACTACCCTTAAAGGTGCTAACGATGGAGAAAGCAATGCGAATGCACCGTCGGCAGGATCGTTTTCGGAGTGCGCCATGCTTTCGTCTTCCAGTCTAAGTTACACGCTCCAACAATTGTCTTTGCTGGTCTTGTTCGTGATGTTTTGTGCTCTAGAACAAGTAATCCCCTGTGGTATGCGCCACGCATTCTGCTTGTGGAGACCAAACAAGACCGAAAATAGCCTTGATATCCCCTAAAAGTTGAACGCCTGGCGCATCCCAAAACGGGATTGGCTAACGCCGTCCGTTATTCTTTTGTCTTTCGTTTGGCCTACAGAATGACTTGTAGTGACCAGCGAATGAGTAAGCCCTAGTTTAGATATCGATCGGGCGGCGCGAACAGTCGATACCTATGGCGCTCGCGGTGCCGCGCCGCTTCTTGGCACAAGTATAAACTAGGGCCGGGTGTTCTATGCTTCCTAGACAGCACTGATGCCAATTAACCTATACCGGAGACACGGAAGCCTTTCTTAGCCTAGACCGGGCCCGAACCAAGAAACTTAGAGACAACTAGAAAAAGAGGACAATAGGAAATAAAGGTTAACGGAAGGACGGCGTTACGCAATCCCTTTTGAGATGCGCCACGCATTCTATTTCTACGGTCGTCGTGGAGTGGCAGTTTGAATGCTACTGTTTAGGCCATTTGTATAGGCCAAACACGAGGCCTATACCGTAGCTAGCCGATAGACAAGTCATGGCTTTATCCTTCCCAAAGAAGTATAGTACCAATTCACCGAGCTTGGAGGAGTGGAAGGCTTAATTAGCATAGGCGAACGTGCACACAGTAGCCGGCAGTAGCCTAGAAACGAGGGATGATGGTTCCAATCTCTTCTGGAGCTGATGTTTAGGGAATAACCCAAAGCATTGCGCGATTCGGTCGGGCATGAAACCCAATAAGCACCAAATGCCAAGGGCGTCAAGCGCCGAGGTGCGACCTGTTTTGCGTCTTCCTATGGCAGGTATCTTTTGCTCGGTCGGTTTCATCAAACGAGATCCGTAGACGCCTCTTCGGCTGGCTAATCGCCTTATTTTTACGGTGTTTCGCTCGATTACCTGAGTCCGTCTATCAGTGGGTTTTTCGCGTTTCGTCGACAGAGATTCGTCGGTGCGGCGTTCGTCCGCCGGTGATGGCCGCCGGCCGAGATGGCGCCGCGAGCTAGGGGAGAATTGATGGCGCTCATCACCTCGACCGTTCGCCGCTGCCCAGTCTTCTTCGACTGCGTCTTCGTGGACGAGATCTGTAGCCGTATGACCCTGGAATCGTTTCTGCACAGGTTTTGACGGTCTTCCTGGCTTGAATAAGTTAAGGTAGGACTCGCTTCAGAACTTCTGGAACGTGAAATCAACGGGTCCAACTGTCTGGGTGTGGTCCCTTCACAAAATCGGCTGCCTTCCCATGACGCGATTTCCGAAAGAAGAACTTTTTCGCGTGCGGTAATTTGGCATGCTGACGTGTTCGCTGCATTCCCGCGGTGGTGCTTTTAAATAACACTCCCATTGCTTCTAAATTCTAGCTTTAAACGTCACTCGCACCTGTGATCATCATTTGGATTCGATTCCACAAAAGGCCAGCGAATCTTTTTTTCACAGGTCGGCTTTAAATGTTGTTCCAGTGCAATCCTAGTTTGTAGAGAATCCACTATTTCTCATCCTTACCCCCCCCCCCCCCCCGCTCCACTCCTCACTCTTAAAGTTGTCTATAGGGACAACTTCTGGGATCGTTAGAATGTTTAGGAGAAAAGGGTAATGGGATAAAACCCTTGGTTGTCTTGTCTTCCAAGCTAAAATCGCCGCCACGTCCTACAAAAGCGGAATGCATGGCGCATCCAGAATTAGATTGATTAGTGCCGAGCTTTACCCTATTATGGAGTACCCGCTTTTTATTAGTCGAGCTTTGCAAATGCTAGTGTTGATTTGTATTCCATTAAATGATATATACGCCTGTAGTAATGTATAATTTAATGGTCTATTTAATATATTCAGTTTGAACTCCACAGTTAGCTATGTTAGTGTCCAAATTCGTTGGGAAATCGTGTGCTTTTAGAGCTTTTCCTTCGTCACCTATTTCTCTATTTATCCCACTTAAGGGGGCTTGATTCGTCAGTCCGCGCAAAACGAATGGCAACTACGTATAGGGACTTTATGGCCCGTTCAAACCTCTGAGACGCTTGTACATTCGAAGCGGTGAACTGGACGGGTACTTACACTTCATGTGAAATATCACCGGAAGGTGACCAGATTTTCATCAGCATTTGAACTATTCGCCTTAGGCCGGAGTTTAAAAAGTTCCGAAAAAATATGTTCAAAATTCTGGTCGTTCAAATGTCGTTGAATTTCAGGAGGAAACCTGTGCACCTACTGGTCAGTTTCTTCCGTGAATTACAGGTGTCCTTCCAGATGCCCACTGCAGGTGTCTGTTCGTGTTCTAGTAGAAGACGTATGAACACTGGCACTACTAGGGTGTTTCCTCTGCAGCTGCAGACTTTACGTCTCATTTTACGTCGTTACTCCACATGACCTCAGTAGTCAGTAGCAGCGGCCAAGTGCAGCGACACCTGTAGTTCATCGAAGAGATTGTACGGCAGATGAACAGGCTTTCTACTGAATTCCAACGAAATTTGAATGGCTGGAATTTTGAACGCCTTTTTCGGCGAGTTTAGACCATTTCAAACGCAGCTAGTCGCACTGCCGGCGAAATTCCGCTCACCTGTTGGACAATTCCATCGGTGAACGACAGTTACCCCTTGGTCGCTGGGGTGACGGAAAATTTGACTGTGGTTCGTTAAGCCTGTCGTCCATCGGATATTTTTCTTCCGTTCGCCTCTGCTTCGTTGCGAGCTGCCGTAGAGGGCGTGATTTTCCACTTGTGTCGTTGATTGTTGTCCAGATAGCTCAGCCGGGTAGCTGCGCTCGTCGTCGGCCGTCGTACGTCATTCCCAATGTTGTTTTTGGCGAACCTCGGCCGAGTATTATTGACAGCGAAGTGTTTTTGGGCCCCTTAGTGCCAATTTCGTGCTGCTGCTCGTCTTAGCTCACGCCGTCGGCCTCTCCGTGTCTCTCACTCGCCACTATTTGGAACCAGAATTCTTCAGTCAGATTCGTCGGCCGGCTGACTGCGCCCTTCGCCAGCGCTTTGTTTGTTGTTTACCGCGCGGCTATTTGCGATTGTTAGTGGACACTTTGATGGATTCTGGTTCGGTCTTGATGGTTGAGTTCCTTCCTTGAGGGCGCTGATGAGGTACTGATGGCTTAAAGACGGGATTACGGTAGGGTAGGGAGGAGCTTACCGTCGTTGTCGCAGGGCTTCGTGTAGACAACAGTATTCTTAAGGAAAGTATCCTTTGGAGGAGACATTTGTCCAAAGCGACGTCGCGTTGTTGTCGCACACGGCAATGGGTGGGTACGGAACTTTGGGGTTTCCCTCGCTTTCCTTCGCGAGCGGCGCCGCGTTGAGCCAATGACCTGCAGCCGTCCTATGCAGATGGTGACCGTAGTGACGCTCTACGCGCATACGGTCATATGGCCTACAAGGAAAGGCGGGGGTGCCTGTGAATCAGAGCAAGGGTAAGCGCCCCTTCTGGATGTCGACTTCTATGTAGTCGACACCCAGCTATGATTGGCCTCTGCGTTCCCCCTCACCATGCAGGCCATATAGACGACTAGTCCCGGAAAGGCGCCGAAGGGATATCGCCTTCACTCATTTCATGAGCCAAGAGGTGGAGCATAGCGGTCCCCAGCTGAAGTGTAGGTGTATTACGCCATCTCGTCCCCGTCACAGAGTGTGCAGTGGGCCTCTCAGACCGAGAGACGCCCGCTCGATGATGGCGGTCGCAGCGCCGACGAGGTGCAAATAGGTGGAGTGGAGAGTTTAAAGCGCATACAAGACTACGGATCTATCCTAATCGGGGGGGGGGGGGGGAGGATACTTCACTCTGCCTTTTTTCACAACGACGGCTAAGAGCAACACTCTGAGCTAGCCTACAGAGGATGTTTCTTCGTAATTTCCTGGCCGGAAGGGGCGCACCGTTTGTGGATGCTCCCCTTTTTCATCCAACTAGGATAGATCCGGCTCTTCTATTCACTGTTGAAGTTGCCAGCGATTGTCTCTTAGAGTCGAAGTGTTACACTGTGCTGAACATCGAAGAATTAGTCGAATCGGTGCTAGTCGTTAACGTGACCTACGCGCGGGGATGGAGTTGCACTAGGCCAATTAGGTGGCATCGAAGTACGGGCAGTGCTCTGATTGGCTGGCGTATATTCGATCCCATAAGGATGCTGTAATACATCAGTGAATCAGCCAGGGTGCCCAGGCTGATTCTGATTGACCGATATATTACAGCATCCTCATTAGATCGAACATGTAGGCCCTATTAACGACTAGTGCCGAAAAATTGCACTGGTTCGAATGCTGGATGGTGAATTCAGGGTGGACTAGGGTACTCTATTGAGGGTCACCCAGCTCTCATCCTTTTGCTCATAAAAGTCAGATATCCCATGAAGTTGTATTTTTACAATCAATGTCTTTACTTTTTTATGCTTTATTGATTTATTTTATTTTTATACTATACCTTGTACTGCAGGTAAGCGGAGATGGAGTTGCATTAGACCAATTAAGTGTCATCAAACGACGAACAGTGCTCTGATTGGCTGGCGTATGTTCGATCGGTGCCCTGATTGGTTGTGATAAACAGGCATCGCAACACCCGCATGTAGGCCTTACTAACGACTAGTGACAAAAAAGTTTAACTGGTTTGGGCATTGTATAGTAAAGACAGGATGGAACGGGATACTTTTTGAGCGTCGACCAGTTCGTGGCTTTTTGCCAGATGTCCTATCATACATAGTGCTAGGTAAGAATGAACGATAAAGAACGGCGTTAATCATTTTCTTTGTGGGATGCGCCATGCTTTCTACTTCTACATGATATCGCGGAGGATGAGCGAATGAGTGTTTAGCCCTTATAGGGATTCGTCACGCAGTTCGCTTCTGTGTAGCACCCAGTCTACCCTGAATGAAGGTGTCGGTAGTAGAATTAGCGTGGGAACTCGCGACAACTAGTAAATTTTCTCAGGACGAAAGTGGAATGTATGGCTTATTCTTAAGGTTCAGACTACTGAATTCAAGCCGAACAACTCATCCATATGCTGCGGTGAGATCGAGCACTTTCAGTACTCCTGGCACACTCTACAGATCAGATAGGTATGTCGCATCAAGGTTTGAGGTAGCGCAGTCGGATGAGTCGCCGGTTGTTGCGTTGCCCCGTTCCAAGTTTTTGGTTCGGGTCCTGCCTAGACCAACGAAGTATTCCATATCTCTGGGATCAGTGAGTTGGTACCACCCTTGTTTGGGAAGGATAAATGCTGATCGTAGCTGTGCTTCTTACAAAATTTCCGAGCAAATGAATGAATGAATAAATTCGATGTCGAAAATTTTCGAACGAACGAATTTATTCGCCCATTAATTTTATCGAATGATCGAAAATCGATTAAGCTCCATTTTTTTGTTTATTTGAATATTCAAGTAGTCGAACAATTTATTCAAATCAAGTTCTGTGCTGAAAGATTTGAAGTTTATTCGATATTCGGATAAAGTAGAGATATTCTATTTTCGATTAATATTCGGTTATGGTTCCATCTCGATGTTCGAATTCGAACGAATATTCAAACATCTAAAAATATCGAATGTTTGGCTATTCGAATAATTATTCGAATAAATTATCCGAATATATTCGTTAGAACAACTATAGTACTGATCTCTCCATCGACTGGCTGCCACAGGTAGTTATCTAGGCTAGAGAGACATTCAAATCACCTCCACGACATCCTATAGAAGTGGAATGCGTGGCGCATCCCCAAAAGGGGCTGAGTAATGCCTTTCTCTATTCTTCTCGTTGGGTTATACTGAATAGGAACTGTGATACGGTGACAGCTGAGCTGCTATTTCGGCTAACAGCGATGAAATACCTCGCCGTATTTGGGTTAGGCGATCAGATGACGTGCATCCCTAGCTGGCTACTGTAGCCATCCAGAAACCAGCAGTTGGTCACAGTGACAAACCGCGGCTTTTACACAAACCACGACCTTGTCAATGGAAATCGTCGGCCAATAATTGCCTCCATCGACGGCTTTGCATCCGGTTACATGTGCGGGGGCTTCCGGAGGCGCCAATTAACGCGGATACGTGACGTCAGATGCACTACATGGGCCAGAGCGGTGTACTTTGAGTCGCGGACTGACGACTTCATTCTCAATCCCTGACGTCGGAAAACTCCGCTGCCATCTGATGATGACCAGCCAGCCACCAGGAGTTGAAGAGTTCCGTGTCGAAGTCGTGTAGTAGTCGGCTGGCCGGCCGGCCGGCGCTGCACTCTGCTCTCTCAGCTGACTAGATTACCCTTCACGTCGGCAAGAGGAGGTCTTAGAGAAAGAGAGCGGGAGAGCTCGATGGGCCCCGTGCATCGTCGCTCGGTTCGTCCGTCATCGTTGTTCAGCGAGGCCTATCTAGGCCCCACTAATCGTGTCTTGTCTGGTCCTCTCGTCACATGCTCTTCTACCGATTGGACAAATTAGTCGTTTTCTGGCCGAATTGTCTTCGTGTAGAAGGTCTTCTGGAGAAGGGCTGTATCCACAGCGGTATCGTAGGAGGAGGGGCTTGGCATTTATTGTGAAGGTTTCGACTTCACAATGAAAGTAAGTCACTGAAAAAGTCCAAAGTTCGACCGCACGTTGTGAATACCTCAAATCGAGTCGGTTTGGAGACCTCATACGCTCTAAAACCTCGGTATTTCTTAGGAAGTTTACAGTTATTTCGTGTTTTTCTTCAAATTGAAGTTATATGGCCCTGTTTAGCTAGTAGTTGTTTAGAAATCTTCATGAAACCCGATAGAGTCGCTGAAAGCAGCTGAAGCAGTCCGTTCCTCTGCTCTTTTTTCAATAGATTACACGCTCAGCTCAATGGACGTTCTTTGGACCCTGAGTTAGCCGCCTCGCCGAGCTCGGTCTTTTGAATCGACTGGCAATTTCTCACCTTGCTATGAAGCCCGCCGGATGAAAAAAAAGAAAAAAGCCGTGGTCGCTTGGGGCCATTAACTGTATCGTCTTCGGTTCTGTTGTTCATCTCTGTCGCGTGCCAGAGTGGCCCAGTGTATTCCTGCTTCTCGAGGGACATTACGGGCCTCATCTTATCGTTTCCTTTAAAGCTCACGAAATTTGTACCGCTGTTCCATTGTACGTCATAGAGTTGTCAAGGGACCTTCATAGTTTTTGGACAAACTTCAAATTTTGCAAATACAGGTAGGTAGGGGAGATGCCGGCCTCCTAGGCTTTGAAATTTTAGACATAGAGAGTCTGAATTTTTTACGTAAATTTTTTAAAATGTAAATAAATGTAAATTTATTTTATCAATTATTATCCTTATTCATTATTATATTTTTATTATTATTTCTACATTATTTATATTGTTATATCTTTTATTGATTATTAAAATTTAAAATTATTTTTATTAATTAATCATTAGTTTGGGCGCGTGTAGCGCAGTCCGAGGAGGCGCCAGCTGTCGCGTGCACCCGATACCAGGTTCCTGGTTCGGTTTTCCCGCCCAGGCCAACCAAGCCTTCCATCTCTCCGGGATTGGTAGCAGACTTGTCTGGGAAAGATAAAGCGCTGACTTATTCATCGGCTGGTCACCGCAAGTCATTGTATGGCCAAATACGCATTCAAATCGCCTCCGGGACATCCCGTAGAAGTAGAGTGCGTGGCGCATCCCAAAAGGGATTGAGTAACGCCGTCCTTTATCCTTTATCCTTTAATTATTTATTTAATTTAAATTGTTAGGGTAGAATATTTTGCTTTTCTAGCGATTTCCCGCCTCGGTAGGATGGTGCTAAAATAGTGAATTCTAGAATAAGGAAAGAAGGCAAGCAAAATTCATTGTGGTAAGGGTGCCCCCCTTAGAAACCTGTTTTGCGCCCATTTTTTGAAAACTTAATGAAAAATAATTGAATAAGAAAATAATTGAGCCACTTAGTATAAAATGAAGGATATTTTATGCGTGGCATTTCTACCACTGATTCCATTCCTAGTGAGTTTTTATGCTCGTATGGTTGTCCTAGATCCTGAAGCCGGCTATTGAGATCGGGAGCGTTTTCTGCGCGATTCGATCGATTTTAGGTTCAATTCCGCGCCCAGGCATAGCTAATTCGCAAGAATTCTGCCCGTACTTCCACGCTGGCTGGCCATCGAGATCCTTCTGGGCACTTCAGATACTTAGTAGAATGACTTATATGATTTGGCGTAGAAGTGGAATGCATGGCGCAATCCAGGCACACTGTTCAACACGTCGCACCTCAGTCGTTTGGCTATAACACCTAAAAAACGTGAGATGTAAAAGGGGAAACTAGATGAACTGAAGCGCTTTTGGTGTGGCTTGTGGATGCGCCCTGCATTCTATGTACATCCAGGTTTCATTGAAAGATGTGTAGACTTTCGCTTCCGTGGCGGCTTTGGATGTTTCCTCAGTAATTATACAGTTGAGCAGAATAATGAAAAAATGTACTTCTCACATAGCATCAGTCGCTGCCTTTGTCATTCTGGTTTGCGTCACGCTTTCTACTGTCGGGCTGTATCGTGGAGACAAATTGAGTGTGGATCTTATACAAACGGCCATTTAACAACCAGAATTTAAATCTCCTGGACTTTGCCATACGGGGATGTCTAGAGCAGAAGCTGAGAAAGAGGACCGTCACCAATTTGGACCAGCTTCGCAGCGAACTTAAGCCTGGGCAAAAACCGATGCCAGCAACCAACGACGCACCGTGAAATCAGTGAAACCAAGACTTGAAGTCTGCATAAAAGCCAAGGGAGGTCACTTCGAAGCATTCTTGTGAAATCAAATCTATATGTTCTCAGATATATTTCGCGTGTTACTGAAAATATGCCGTTTTTCTCGACGACAATACTTATCGGCCACCCTGTAGAGATCGATGAATTCAAGAGTCAGATTACGGTAACAATATCAGAAATAAGGAGCCTTATAAATCTTTGAACAAAAGGGTGTATATGGACATAAAGAAAGAAATAGGAAATAAATATTAACACAGAATTATGATAAAGAAAAGGAAACTGAACTCTACCTTTTCCCAGTTATGAGCCAAAAATTCTCGTGTCATCATTTATTTAACGGCTAAGTAGTGTTCTGTAGTCTTGCTTAGGCCTAGAGCGGTTACTGTTGAGGTTATGAGCTATTGAAAGGATGTCTAGTTGCGATCAAAACCCTCGCACTAGGTGGGACTCGAACTCGAACCCGCTGCTTTCCGGACAGGATGCTAGCCTATTACACCTTCAGCGCTGATTAGTCAAACGCGACGTACGCAGTGTCCTCGTAGCGATAGTATGCTCATGATATCGATCGACGGCACTGGTGTGTAATGGGCCAGCATCCTGCCCGGAAAGTATAGTGCGCGGGTTCGATTCCGGTCTAGCGCAAACGTTTTGATTGCAACTAAACATCTTTCCAACAGTTAAGTAGCGATATTAAGGATTCCTCTATTATGGATGAGATGCAGGTGAGGTTTTACGAACGTTTATTATTAGTTTATATTATATACAACAAGGACGTGTAGCGCAGTCAGAAGAGGTGCCCGCTGTCACGTGCACCCGATACCAGGTCCCTGTTCGGATTTCCCGCCCAGGCCAATGAAGCCTTTCATCCCCGATGTCCACGAACTGCTGTGTGGTCTTGACTAAGAGCGATAGACCACTGATCCGTTCATCGGGTGGCCACCGCAAGTCATTATATGGCCAAATACGCATCCACATCGCCTCCACGATATCCCGTAGAAGTAGAATGCGTGTCGCATCCCAAGAGGGATCGAATAACGCCGTCCTTTATCCTTTATTATATACAGCAACCATATACAAAGTATGAAGCTGGAAAGACTGCCAACCTTCAACCCAAGTAGGGGCGTGGCTTACAGAGGTGGTGGCCACTATACCGTAACAGCTTCGAGGTTTTTTCGCGAATTTTGGCTTTGTCCCTACTACCGAACTCGCTAAGCCTACAGTATCCCTGCAGAGTAACCATATTCCAAGGATATTCTTCTGCTCGGGTCTCCACATCCCCTCCCCGCTAAGCCTCCATGGCCACATTCCTCCGCAACTTTGGCCACCTCCGTCATTGAGGGAAGTGCTCTTCGTCATCGCCGTCGTCGTTGTCTTCGAGTTGTTTTCGCGTTCGTGTATGCCTGTGTGTGTATGGGCCCGTCTCTTAGCCACAGCAGCAGCAGCAGGCACCACCACCACCGCGACGCCTTCGCTCAGCTCGATCTCTGGCGGCGATTCTCCTCTGCCGAGCCGCCGCTGGCTCCTGTCTCGTCCGTCCGTCGGTCGTGTCGCCGCCACCGCTCTCTCCCCCTCTTCTATCAAAACACGCGGCACGATGGCCGAGGAAACGGGGCGCAGTTTCTCGTGCTCGTCGAGAGGTCTGCGCTCGCTGACTGCCTAACTGACACTGAATGAATGGCTCCTGGATTTCGCGCTGAGATTGGCAGGAGCGAACTTCTAGAGTGCAGGGGTGAATTTCTGTGGGTGGAAGAATGTTGGGAACAATGCACGCCTATTAAATAGGCCTCAACCCCACAGATTGATTTCGTCGAGTGTTTTGCTCAGCTGCCGCCACTCTGCTACTCTTTTGCGGTGTTGTTCATATTAGGAACAAGTTAGACATCAGAATAGGCAAGCACCGCTTTGGTGAACCGGAAGATATTGAGCGAATGCTTTGAAGAATGCGCCAGTTTCCATCTCTCAGACACTAGAAAGCGTTTAATAGAGCCAGGTGAAAGCGAAAAGCATAGAATTATAATTTTACTTTCTCTTTTATTTAAGACTTCATCTTCTATATATAGGGGGATTTTTGGTGTACTATTTTAATCTGAGGGCGCGTGGAGCGCAATTGGAGGAGGCGCCTGCTGTCGCGTGCACCTAATACCAGGTTCCTGGTTCAGATTTCCCGCCCAGGCCAACCAAGCCTTCCATCCCTCCGGGGTCGGTGAATTGGTACCAGGGTTATCTGGGAAGGATAAAGTGCTGACTTGTTCATCGGCTGGCCACCGCAAGTCATTGTACGGCCAAGTACGCATTCAAATCGCCTCCATAGAAGTAGAATGCGTGGCGCATCCCAAAGGGGTTTGAATAATGCCATCTTTTATCCTTTCTTATCCTTGTATTTAAGGCTTCATCTTTTATATATAGGGGATTTTTGTTGTACTATTTTCATCTATCTTTCATCCACGCAAACAGAATTTTTGCTGTCAGTCAAGTCAAAGTCGCGGCGGACTAGGGAATCGCATGGCGTGATCTCATTTTGAATACATTACATAACAGCAGACTTTCTGCGCTTTGAGATAAACATTAATTCATTATTTTTCCACATTAAAATAAAGACTTCGACAGCATTGGAATAAACTTTTATTCAAAGAAAATTCAGTATGGCTTATTTTCCGGTTTTAAAATTAACCTGACTCTGAACAGCTGTTTAAGATTGTATAAATTGTTTGCTTTTCAAGAAAAAAAAGTAATGAATCAAATTTTGCTTCAATGCAGGCAGCAATCATTTAGTGTGTTAAAGGAAAAGATCGCGCCATGTACTCTACTAACTCGTCGCATTCTTTATTTGGTTGATAGCAAGAATTCTGTTTATTATAATTTTACTCTCTTTTTTACTTTAGATTGATAATTTCACTAAAAGTCTGAATTGAATGATTTTTTCGGCAGTTGTCGTTAATGTCGCGCTTGGTGGAGGGGTCCTCTCTTCTGGTGTGGTGACGCCATCATGATGATGATGATGTCGTTAATGTGGCCTACATGGGAAGGTTGGCGCACCTGACCAATCAGACCCCATCGTCCTAGTAGGAGGGGCACTTCAATCACTATCAGTGTTTTTTGGCAACGAAAAAAATAAAATAAAAAGTGAATCACCTTTGAAGGACGACGAACAGATGTGGTTTAGTGGAGTTAGTTTCTTCGCAATTTACGAGGAAAGCCACCCTCTTGGTGTTGTTCGGGTGACCCCCCATGGCTAGAATAGATCCGGTGTATCATCTAGAAGAAGCTTGTACAGTGGATGTCATCAAGAGGGTCGCCAGCTGGCTGATGCATGTTTGTTTGGTGCTCTGGTTGATAATGATTGTCTGGCATGTATCCATTTTTCCCTATGTAGGCCGCATTGACGACCAGCACCAGTTTTTAGAACAAATCCCTACTTTCTGAGATGAATTTTAATCCAAGTGTTCAACTTCCAATTGTAGGTACAGGTAGGCGATGTGTACCGATACCAGGTTCCCGGTTCGAATGTCCCGCCAAGGCCAACCCGAAGCCTTTCATCCCTCCGGGTCGGTGAATTGGGACCAGACTTGTCTAGTAAGGATAGGGCCGCAAGGATGTGGCCAAATACGCATTCAAATCTCCCCACAATATCCCGTAGAAGCAGAATGCGTGGAGCAGCCTAAAAGGGATTAAGTAGGTCGCCCTTTATCCCCATCCTTATTTATTCGAGACGCTGCTTAGTAGCACAATCGAAAGATGCGGTGACTGTTGCGTACACCCCAGGTTTGAGGCTCTTGGTTCGACTCTCGCCCAACCAACCAGGCACCCATTCCTGCGGGGTCGGTGGATTGCTGTCAGACTTGTCTGGGAAGGCAAAAACGCTGGCCTGTTCATCAACTCTCGGTCTAGGTCTAAGTAAAGCAGTGAGCATGGCGTATTCCAAAGGGATTGATTAATGGCGGCGCCCTATATCCATCACCTAAAGGATGTCGAAAGAATAGACCGCCTTCGCCATTAGTGGTGCCTATTGCTGAATCATTCTAAAGGCACCAACCCAGACTCTTTAAGAATAGACCACCTGGACCCGTCGGAACTAGTCGTGAATGTGGCCTACATGGCGGGGCGGGAACGCGTCAACCAATCATAACCAATCAGAGCCTTGACCGAACACGCGCCAGCCAGTCGGGTGCCGACCGAGGCGGCCACTGCCACCGGTACATCCTTCCTCCGTAATGTAGGCCACATTAGCGACAAGTACCGACCCGTCCGGGTAAGGAAGTCGTTCCCATTAAGAATGCGCCTGACGTCTGACCGATGAGGAAGCTGGGAGATGTTCCTGTTTTCGAGGAATATTGGAATTGTGTGTGCGAAATAAGCTCGCCAGGGAGCGTGCTTGGCTAGAGTTGTTTTCGTCGCCGTCGAATAGTTCTCCATGTCTAGCCAGCCGGCCGACGGCGAAACGTCAGGTAGTTAAGGATTACTATGCAGCTCCTGAGCTCTACTGTTAGTCCATCAACTCTGGTATATTGGCTTCAGAATCTGAAGAAGAGCTGTAGGCGGGAAGAAGAAGCTGTTTGCTCTTCCGTCAGCCAATGATGGCGATAGGCTTCGGGAGGTGATGATAGTTCTTTGAGCTCTCCCCACTCTCACTGGCCATGCATCGACGACGTCGGGGCGAAAACACGAAGGGCAGTCGCATGTGTTTTGCCGTAGTCGGCAGTTGTCGCTATTCTATTCATTCCCTCATTCATTCGGAATCTTCCCTTCCTGCTTCCGTGCCAGCGATTCACTCGTCGGTCTACCTGAGGTCAGCCGCGCCATCGGTCTTATCTTATCATCTGAATCTGCGCCTTGTCCTAGCTGTCCTTACTGTCTATTTTTGGCCTTATTTTCCATGCCTTCGATTTTTTGGAGGCTAGAGAGTCGCAAGGCGCGTGGAACGCAATCGAAGGAGGCGCCGGCTGTCGTCTGCACCCGATACCAGGTTCCTGGTTCGGATTTCCCACCCAGGCCAACCAAGCCTTCCATCCCTCCGGGGTCGGTGAATTGGTGCCAGATTTGTCTGGGAAGGATAAAGCACTGACTTGTACATCGGCTGGCCACCGCAAGTCATTGTATGGCCAAATACGCATTCAACTCGCCTCCACGACATCCCGTAGAAGTAGAATGCGTGGCGCATCCCAAAGGGGATTGAATAACGCCGTCCTTTATCCTTATCCTTAGAGAGTCGCAGCTGTATGAAGGGAGACCATACTCATAGCAGTTGCTCCGTACGCTACGGATGTGGTCTCCATTACCGCTTTCCGCTTCCTTAAGGCCCGTCCACGCTACTCTTTCAACCGACGTACAGACGGCATCGTACCAAAAGGGGCTGCTATCGCCGTCACGATCTCGGTTCGATCCTCGCTGGCCAGTTTTTTTCCTTCTGTTGACTGTTGGCGCTACTCCTTGGTAACGACTGCCTTCTTATCAACCCGGAAAACTACTTCAGCTATTAGAGTTTTCCGAAGGCATAGCTTAAATTGATTTCGGTACTTATCGGGTATCTGCCCCATCGAGTAGGATCACATCCCGAAGTTGCTGCGATGTGTCAAAGCGGATGTCGTTCGTAATGCTAGAAAGTCAACGATGTGTGCAGTCTGTTTTGATTGGTTAGTAGCTTCCTGGCCACGCCCTCCCTTCCGGTTAGCCAAAATTCCGATAAGTAGCCTGATTTCTAGCTCACGCTGCTGTTTTGGCGACTTTTGACCGAGGGCTTAGGTGCAGTTATTGTTCCGCTTGTATCACGTATCGTCCCTTTGATTGCGGAGTTGCTCGAGCGAACGCCACCAACGGTTCCATCCGTCCCTGTGCCAGAGTGGCCCAGTGGATTCTCTTTCTTGGTAGGACGCAAAGAGTGTCTCATCCTTCATTCAGGTGTTTTACGAATAGGTCCACTTGTACTCTAATTGCTTAAAGGCTAAGGAAAGTGATAAAGTAATGAGGTTGGTCAGCTTCACTTGGAATGCACCATGAATTCTGCTTCTTTGTGTTATCGCGGGTATTTCCATTTTGGGCCTCTGGCTTAGAAGGACCGTGAACGCGCTAGCCAATTACAACCAATCAGCGTTCCGACCGTACACGCCCTTCCAGCCGCTCGGTGTGCGCTGATTGGCTGCCGCATTTCCGCCTCCCCATGTATGCCACATTTGCGACGTCTCCATTTCTACAGCCAGCCTTTTTCGTCCACCTTGTAAAGACGAGTAAAGACGAGCAACGTTGGGAGATGAGACCTCGGGGATGGGCCTACTCGTTCTACTTGCAGATGTCATGGAGATACCTAGCGCGGGGTGTTTACAAAGACTTGCCACGGCCGGTCGACCTGGCCAAATCATCACATTTCCGCCGTGAGCTGAGTGTTTTCCAACGAATGGGGAAGGCTGGTTTCCCTGCGGAGATGATCGATCTGCCGGCACACGCGCTCACTGCCGACTGCGCCACATGTGCTCTTCGTTAAGCATAGGATGAATGTGTACGTGTTGTTCTAGGGTTTTTCCCAGGTGACCTTTAATGTTTCAGTTCCTGTTTAATGAGAAAAATCGGTCATTAATTTCACGCGGAGTGGTGGCATGTTTATCGCCGACGAGTTTTTTCTACTCTCTTTTATCTGCACCTTTGTGCCGTCGCTTCTGCGTCCTGTCGCCTCGTACTCTGATCCGCTGCGCTCTGGCCAGGCCTCGGTCCTTGATTTCTGAGGTACTCGTTAATTTTTCCTCACTCTGCCTCTGCGCCCTCCTCGCTCCATACCCTGCCTCCCTGCCCCGTTTTCCATTCCGCTTCTCTGCGCTCCGGTAGTGCTTCTGATTTTTGACTGCTGGCAGACTGACTGACGACGGCAATATTTTCTGCGTGCGCGTGCTGTGGTGCAGGTTCTGCGCCGTCTCCGTGTGCTGCTGCTTCTGCTATTCGCTTCGTTTATCGACGACCACGCAGTTGTGTGTGACGACGGCGAGCGCGACGAAAACACACATTTTCGTGACTTGTTGTGTGTCGCCCTGCTGCCTCTCTCGCTCGGTTTTCCATGAAAATTGCACCGACCGATCGAACGAGTTCTGTTTCCAGAGAGAAAGAGCGTGTAGATGTCTGTCGTTCGAGCGCCGTTGCTGTCCGGCTCGATGGCGATTTAGTTGCGAGCACACACGTCAACTGCCAGTGCTGTGCTGTTCTATTACGGGTATTCTGCGTCTCCGATTCTGGTGCATCTCGCCGCTGTCACACGAAGCGAAGCATGAGCGACACCGAGCTGACCGCCGAGATCATGCAGCTCATCGCCGCCGCGAGGACCGCTGCGGTCGCCGACGCCGCGCCGCCGGACAAAGCGCCGCCGCCGCGACCGATTGACAAGGCGCAGCCGAGTGTCGTACACATCGAGGTGGGTTCTGGCTGTTTCTAGTAGTCGTAAGTGTACTCGCGTGTGGCGTCACGATGGGTGAAAACACTCAAAAACACATTTGTTATGAAAAAAGTACATGTCGTTAATATGGCCTACATGGGTACAAATGGACGTGAGTGATGGCTGCTTCTAATGGTCTTAACTGTGCTCGCACAGCAATCGCATCGCGTTTGGAGATAAGACTTGAAAACACATTTGTTATGAAAAAATACATGTCGTTAATATGGCCTACATGGGTAGGCGAAAAAGCGCTAGCCAATCACAACCAATCAGAGCACCGACCGAACGCGTGTCAGCCAGTCAGTGACTCCTTTGGGTGGCATGCCCATTCGATTAGAACTGAATGGTCTAGTGCGTTCAGTCCTCCTCGTGTTGGCCAGATTAGCGACTTCTATTAAAATTATATAAGAATTAGTAAATGAGATTGGTACTTTCCGGGTTAGTAATCAGTGTCATTGGGTGTTGTATTCTACACGCTCCTCCGCTATTTTTATTCATGAGAGTATGGGTTCATAAATTTAAGAGGCAGTTGAATTATCATAAATCCGGTTTTATTTCGAATTTATCGATTTATTGATTCTGTTTTACAACACAAGGCGTTAATGTGGCCTACATGAAGAAGCGAGAAATGCTAGCTAATTACAACCAATCAGAACACCGACCGAACACGCGCCAGCCAACCAGGGCACTCTTCTGATTCCACACGATTAGAAGTGATTAGGCTGGTACGATGAATCCTCACCATGTAGGCCAGATTAACGACATCTACCTGAAATACAGATTTAGGTTGGTACTTTCTGGGCTGGTAATCACTGCCATTGGGTGGTGGTCTATACAGCTGAACCATGAAAAAATCCTTTTATTGTGAAACAATAGGTGGTAAAGTAGCCTACATGGGAGTGAAGATCGCACTAAACCAATCAAGCCGTGAACCACCCAATGGGAGTCTCTATCTTGGTCGGTGCCCTCATTGGCTGCCACATCCGACCTTCTGATTTAATCCAGATTATCAACTTTTACGAAAAACGCAAATATGTATTTTCCAAATTCTTTACATGAAAAATTCTTAGTATCAGAGCACTTAAAAATGAACTCCAAATCATTATTTCGGCTCATGAAGCGTTCTTCTCGAGAACTCCTGTTTCTTGGGACCTAGTCGCGAACGTGGACTGCATTAGGAGGTGGGAACACGCAAGCCAATCATGGCAGGGCTCGAATGAGCGTTCCATTCAGGGAGGGCGCGTACGTTCAGTACTCTGACTGGATGGCGTATCTTCGTTGGGTGCTCCGGTTGGCTATGATTGGCCTACGCGCTGCCATTTGCCAGTGCTGCCCACATTCGCGACATGTACTTTTTAAACAATTTTTTGGAACAAATGCATGCTTGGCCTCCGATGAAAACAACCTGTTATGACTTCAGATACGTCTACTTTTGCTTTAAAAGTGTTTGTAAAATGAAAATCTTATATATATATCCATTCATTGATTGAACTTTTACCGAGTCGATGTGCATGGCGCAATCCATTAATGACTGAAAAGTTTTCGACGAAACCGTGAGCGTAGTCTCATTATAAAATGACGAATGTTCCTACGGTAGCTATCTCATTATATAAGTTCAAATTGCCTTGCAATTATCGAACAAATTGTATGCAAATTAGTAATGAGCTTCTGATGACAGTCTGAAAATTAAAGGCTAATTTAATTGCCAAATTAGCTACTGTGCAGTAATGATGTAAAAATGCATAAATGTTGTGCTTGGCCGTGGCAGGACAAAAAATCAGCTTGGTTAGAAGAAAAGCTATATAAAACCTTTTTGAAGTACAAGTGAAGAAAAGTTCTTTAAGAAAAGATGCCAGCCTAAATGTTCTGTGGTTTCGAGAGGTTTTGTGCTCAAGTTGTAGAACCCTTTGAATAAATAGTGTGAAAATAGAAGGTCGAAGATATCATCGCTACGAGATCCGATCGGAATGCGCCACGTATTCGACCGCACCTTGAAATTGCAAAGCCGCACAAAGCATCATTCCTGGACCGAGTAGCTTTTCCCCCCAGCGACAACGTCTTCTGTTCAGACGGTCATTGTACATTCATCATGTGGAGAGAACTGCTCGCGTGCGATCCCCATTGAACTGTGGACGATTCGACGTGAATGGAATTCGCAAGTGACGGTTAGTCCGGCTCGCTTCTGAATTCTGAAACTCCACGAACGCATGAAATGGAGCCGTTGCGTGTTCAGGGTCTGGCGCCGTTGTTTCTGAAGAACGCGATCAGATCTCATCTCCATTTCTCGCAGCTGAACTCGTGGATTTCCACGCAGAATGGTCGAATGCCAGACGGAATCAGCTATACATACAGGTTAGGCCCGTTTTGCTGGAAGTGAGCTTCTTCCAGAACACAAAACTGGGCGCTGAAGGTGCAGGGGGTGGTGCAGAAGCAACTAGTCGGTATCGGGTCATAGGTGAACAGAGCTGACAGGAGGGATTGTTAGGGTTCGACAGGTTCTTTCGCCAGCCCAGCAGCGTTTCTCGCCGACTTGCTTCACAAATCCGTGCCATCATAGTAAGCCATTGGGTCCTCCCCCCCCCCCCCTCGACTGGAGCAGATTTGGACAGTAGTTCAGGGTCAGACGACGGGATCAATTAGATCTATCCTAGGGGAGGGGATCGCTCAGACTTTATTGCAACGACGGTGAAATTGGGGTGCTCCCCTTTAATTAAGATAAAACATATCGATTCGGTACCACCTTAACAGATCATCCATTTTAAACGGCGAGACAGTGCTCACGCTTCAGACAGACCGGGCAGACAGAAAGACAGACGCACGGACACATATATGGACGGACAGACCAACAGAATAGAGAGAGGCAAAGAGAGATAGAGAGAAAAAAGGAAAAAGCAGTAAGAGGGCGATAGAAAGGGATCGAGAAAGAGCGACAGAAGCAGGGGGAGGTGGGGGCAGAAAGGAAGTGAGTAAGAGGAAGAGAAAGAAAGAGAAAAGGGTGATGAGGAGGAAGAAAAGGAAAAGGAATTGAGCAATAAGTAGGTATGTACGAAAAAGAAAGGGAGAGTGAAGGAGAGAAATGAGAACAGTGAAGGGTGAGAAAAAAAGAGGCAGAAAGAAAGAAAGGGGGAGTAAGAAAGAGTAAAATAGAGAGTGGGAGAAAGGGAAATGTAAAAGAAAGGATGAGGGAAAGAGGGGTAGAAGGAAATACAAAAAGAAAAAATAAAGATGAGGGAAGAAGTAAAGAAAGGGAGAGTAGAAGATGGAGGGAGAGAAGGAGAAAAAGATGAGCGAAAGAGAGATAGAAATAAAGATGTAGATAGAAAGATATGGAAAGAAAGATTTACAAGAAATAAAATGACTGTGAAAGAGTAAGTAGAGTAAGAGAAGGCGAGCGAAAAAGAGAGAGAGAGAAACGAGAAGTAAAATGGAAAGGGGAGAAAGAGAAATAGAAAGAGAAAAGATAGGGGGAGGGAGAGATAAAAAGAGAGCAAAGGGTAAAGGATAAGAGGCGGCGTTATTTAATCTCCTTTGGGGTGCGTCACGCATTACACTTCTATTAGATGTTGCGGAGATGATTTGAATGCGTGTTTGGCCATGCAATGACTTACGGTGGCCAGCCGATGAACAAGTCGGCGTTTCATCGCTCCCAGACAAGCCTGGTATCAATTCACCGACCTCGGAGGGACGGAAGGCTTGGTTGACCTGGACGGGTAATCCGAACCAGGAACCTGGTGTCGGGTGCACGCGACAGCCGGCACCTCCTCCGACTACGCCACACGCACCTAGAACAGAGAATAGAGAGTAAGGGAGAGTAAAAGAGAAAGAGAGGGGAAACAGAAAAAGAAAGGAAAATTGAGAAAAGTGGGGATAGGAAGAAGGGGCGAGAAAGGCAAAGGGAGTGAAAACTAGTTGAAACCTACAGAAAGCGAGCCGAATAGGCCAGATGGGGTGGAAAGGGATGGAAGAATAATCTTCTAATGCATGCGCGTTCTCCCGCCGTATCAGCAACGTTCGTTGTCGATTCAATCCGACTGGGCGTGAGCGGTGTTTTCATTCATCCCCGCCACGTGCCAGAGTGGCCCAATGAAACAGGGTCAGCTACCCTTGGAAGCAGTTCAGTGATAACTGTCTGTAAGCACGTCTTAATTGATTGGACAGACGATTAGGTCGACACGATAGGGCGGGTACGGCATCAAAGCTTCCTGGTGAAGGGCATACGATACGTAATAGCCATCACTGGCATACAGAAAAAGCACACACGGAACGGGGAGACACAGACGCACGAACAGACGCTCGGACAGATGCACATGCAGACAGAACGAGACCACTTAGCGCTGTAGATGCACTTATTGTTAGCCACACAGATTCCTAATGGCCGATGTGATTTAAATCACCCGTTTTAGAATATGTCAAGGTGTCTGCGAGCAGATCGGTTCCGAAGGTGTGACGGAGCACACGTTCCCGGTGTGTCGCATGGATCGTCAGAGTATTCTGGTGGTCTCCGTGAAGTACGTGAAGTCAGAACGAATGCCGGTGCCCATCGGACTCTGCCTTCAGCTTGGGTTAGTTTTCTGCACTGTTTTTAAGATTTATGCTTCCTGACCGATTAATGGGTCACACCATGGATTTCTAGAGATCTATGCTGCTTCGGAGTCCTAGGATGGGTAGCTCTAGCTACCTGCGCATTCGCCTAGCTATATTCTGAGCAGCCATTTATGTAATGTAGAAGTGTGGTACAAGTCGTTGATGTGGACTACATGACGAGGCATCGTGCCGGCAAATCAAAGCTCCGACCTGCTCGATACGGCCACATTGGTCTGATGCATTTACGACTCCATATGTAGGCCATATTAACGACTTGTACCCGAAATTCTATGGTAAAGTAAACCTGGCCCAAATTGGTCAAGTTATTTCCGAGGTCAAGCACGTTGCGGTAAGCAGCGTTGGATCACTCTCGTGACTCTCAGTAGAAGTCAAGTGCATGGCGTATCATTCAAGGTATCCAGGATGCCGTGTCTGTCTCTTCCGTTTGTTCCCTTCGTCGATTGTTGTGAGAAATATGATTTCTATTGTTGGTCCAGCGGCGATTTTCGCATAGATCTGGTTCCGTCCGCGGAGAGCGGTGTCAAGTTTCAGTCGTGCCTTCCACGGGCACATTTTTAAGCGCGACTCTTCTGGTCTCTGGGATTTCTCGGGAATTTTTAACCGATATTTCTATATTCCATGGGGTCTGCTACATTTTTCATAGAAGTACTTAGTAGTAGCAATTTTGAAAAGTTGCAAATCGGCTCCAGAACAACTGCAAAAAGAATCGCAGTGCTGTGCTGCAGTGGATAAGATAGAAAGAACCTCTCCGCAGTAACTAATACCTTTCTGGGGCAAGATTCATCGACTACTTACCGCCATTTAACGGTGAATATACCGCCAAACCCCCTGATATGACATTCATCAGCATCAGGTTTGGCGGTATTTTCACCGTTAGAGTAAGCAGTTGATGAATCTGGTTCCTGGTCCATTGTTGCGCTGTTGTGCGATAGGTAGAATTACATTAGCCCTAGTTTATACTTCCGCCGCCACGCGGCGCGGCACCACGACCGCCATAGGTATCGATTTTCCGCGCCGCCCGATCGATATCTATTCGGACTATGGTGCCGCGCCGCGTGGCGGTGGAACTATAAACTAGGGCTTAGACCAATCTGTACGTAAGTTGGTACTGCAGCATAATAATCGAAGAAGGAGCGGTATCGATTAGACGGCACGGAAGATCGATATCGATTCGCTACTGTTAACCGCACGCGCCAACCGAACAGTAAAACCCTACGTGTCAGTGATTTAAGCATCCAAAAAGCGACTGATGCAAGAAAAGATGGTTGATATTGATTTTATTGATTAATAATTCCAGTGCTCTGCCAACCGATCAATGGCTGGCGCCGAGTCCTGTGGGATCGCCGACCGACGACTGCCCACTGTCAGCGACGCCGACACCTGAAGCGATCGCAATTTCTAGGTACTGTGAAGTTCCGGCAAAACTTCTAAACTTGCTCAGGTCTCGAACCCTTGACCGTTTGTCCTTTGAGGTGGATGCTTGGGTTTCTCTATAGTGCCCTTTTCCTTGCGGATTTATGGTTAGTGTCCACTTCTCTGAAGGGGATTCTTATGGAAAATGGATACTAGTATTTAATGTGGCCTGCTTGGGAAGATAGACTCACCGGGCCAATCAGGCCGTATCGAGTTGGCGTACGATCTAGAGGGCGTGTACAGTTGTTGCACAGATTGGCATGCGCGCGTTCGGTCGGCGTCGTGATTGGATGAGGTCCTCTGGCACGTCAACGCCTCCTCTGGCCACATTAACGACGAGTGCCGTAAAATGCACCAGCTCCTTGTAGAGGAGAGAGAGTGGAGTAAATCCACGCCTGGAACTGCCACGTTTGCCTCTTCTGACCATTTTGGGGCGCGAATAGCGCAATCGGAAGAGGGGCCGTCTTCTGTTCGATTCCAATCGCGGTCCACTAAGCCTTCCTACTTACTGTGTTTGGTGAATTGATGCCATACTTGCGTACAAATTGCTGCAACGGTATCCCGTAGAAGTAGAATATGCGGCGCATCCCATGAAAGGTTTGGTTAACGCCGGGTTTACCATACATGTGACCATATCAGCGATACCGTCGGTATCATCTCACGGCATCTCACGGCGGATTCACCATATTGGGCTACGTAGTAAGTGGTGCAGAGAGATACCGTTACCGGCCGGTAAGCTGTTGATGAATCTGGCCCCTGATCTCCTATGGGTTTCTGTGCTTTTTAACTTGTTTTGTCGTGTATTGACCCGTTTTTGATTTGGTTTAAACGTGGCATGTGTCTGCTACTTGAATGAAAACTAATGACGCCATGTGGCGTCACCACAGGTCAAAACAACGGATGACATCAAGATAACAAAAGCATAGATCTCCAACCAGTGCTACTTCTGCCTCTCCCGATTAGGAAAGTTCTTTCAGTACAGCCTGACGTCTGTCACACGTTTTCTGAATACGATCATTTGGTGAATGGCATCCGTGACACGTCTTCTGAACCGCATCGCTCGCCAATTTACATCCGTGACACGTATTTTGAATCCGATCGCTCACCAAACGACGGCTGTGACACGTTTTCTGAATCTGATCGCTCACCAAACGACGGTTATGACACGTGTTCCGATCCGATCGCTCGCTTAGTGTGTCCGTAACACGTTTTCTGAATGCGATCGCTCGCCACACGACGTCTGTGACACGTTTTCTTAATACGATCGCTTGGTAGACGGCATCTATGACAAATCTTCTGAATCCAATTGCCCACCAAACGGGGTCTGTGACACGTCTTCTGAATTCGTTCGCTAAACGGGATCTCTAACACATTCTCTGAAACCAACCAAGTTCTTTTAGTAGAGATTTTGAAGTCAGGAGTGCGTAGATCAAACGTGTGAGGATCTGGACTACGACATATCGTTTTGGCTGCATTTTTCTCAACCCTTGCTTTTTTATTTGACTTAATGACTTGGCAAAGCGGACAGATTAAGGTTTTTCTGACGGCGGGCAGTGTCCTTGGAAGTACTATGCGGGTATTCTGCTCAGTTGCTAGGCAACATAAGTGTTCCAGGAATTTAGCGCTGGTCAAGAGCTACTTCCTTATTTGAATAGCGATGTCCACGAAGAGCTGAGGGTTACTTTTCTGCGAAATCAGCGAAAAAAATCAGTATATCTCTTGAGAAGTCCAGTGTCGATATCTGGTCAGCAGCGGACCGGCGGAGTTGGTCTATGTCGTGTATTTCTCGGTGTTTATACGATGCACTTCGGGCACTTGAGCATATTTGCAAAACCCGACAAGAATGAGGGTCCGAGGCGAACGATCGGACTCGCGTGTGTCTGTCAGCTCCCAGAGGGGCTTTAGAAGGATCCACTTGGCACTGGAATGTATCTTAGTGCGCTTCTGACCTGTCCACTGAGCCGCAGAAGGTCAACAAAGGCTTCGTAACATTGCGCGGTACTAGTCGTTAATGTGGCCTTCAGAAGAAGGCGGTGCTCGCCGCCAGCCAATCGCAAGTGAGTAACAGCCAATTTCCACAGTTTCAGTCTCAAGCACAAACCACTGCCACCGCTGTCGTCGCCGAACACCGACGGCCCTTCGCCGAAATTCTCCGCCGTCGCTGGACCGAACGATGAGGTAAAGAAGACCAGTGGATTCAATGGCTTCAGCTAATCAATAGGCATACTTTCCACGTATCGTCCGTCGTCTTTCAGCGACCCGCTCGACGAGTACTGTCGGCATGCACGTTGTCTCCGACGCGAACGCAGAGCTGTCTGGACTCGCAAGAGATCGACATCCTGGCCAGTCGCCTGCAGACCATCCAAGGCGAACGTGGACGACAACGGACCAAGAGCGGCGGATCGATTTTCAACAAAGTACGTGATAGTTTTCTGCGAAAACATTTAAAGCTTTTTTCAACTGCTTTCGAAATTTGCTTGAAGCATTAGCGGCATTATTCTTATTCTTGAGTAATTTCAATTTTTCATTGCAATTTTTCTTTTTTGTCCTTGTTTATATTCATGAGGTTACATGATTTCTAACAACTTTTTAAATTGTACCCCCTTTTTTGCTATTTTCGCTAACTAACATTGGTCTGCATGGGAATTTCGCCAAATGATCTTCAGATCTAACGCTTTTCTTCATCCTCCATTTCTTATTTCATTTCATTTATTACGCTGTTTAAGACAGACGTTATACAGAACCCAAACCACATCAACACAACCAGAACAACAATAGGATAATAGAGCGTCTGTAGACATGGAGGATCAATAGGATAGTAAATGGTTGGATGACTGGAAACGTGGAGAACGCACCACCGGATTTCCTATTTTGCACTGAATATAGTCGCTTTTGCCATACGTTTGAACGAAGGAAGAGAAGTCGGCACAGTCCTCGTCTTACTCCATTTGAGATACCTCAAACCAGCTCTAACCGTAAAGAAGGTGGCTCTTAGTGAGGTTTTAGGTGATTTAAAAAACAGCTTATCGGTTCCACCCCTAGTGACTGAGGGTCGTAGGGTGTAAAATTTTGTGCAGGAAACTGGGATCAGGTGGTTGATTAGTTTATAGACCATAACTATATCGAAGTAGTATCTCCTTGACTTGAGTGACGGAATACCCAGATAAGCATTCCTAATGCTAGCTCTAGGGATTCTGCCATACAGAAATCCACCATTTCGCAATAGAATCTTCCTGGTGAAATTGTTCTGAATCTTCTCTATCATCAGAACATCTTTCTGTTTAGCAGGGCAGAACACGGAACATGAACTCTCGACGAGCGGTCTCACGTACACCTTGTAAGCTTTAAGAAGTACTTCTTTATCCCTAGTCGTCAATGCCTTAAATATATGGAAGATTCTAACGCTAGCCTTTCTGCAAATGGCTTTTATATGAGGACTGAAGTCTAGCTTCTCCGTATAAGAAAAGCCTAGGTCCTTAATCTCATTCACTCTAGAGATTGGCTGACCAGATACTGAGTATGAACAAGGCAGCTCAGAGGAGCCAATTCGTAAATGATACGTTTTCTGTAGAGCAAGTGGTAACTGCCAAGTAACGGAAAACATGTAAAGCTTGTCAATGGCAGATTGAATAGCATCAGTGTCCCGAGCAGAAGAAACTTCTCTGTAAATCTTCAAGTCATCGGCATATTGCACGGAGGTTACGCCTTCTTTCAAGAAAAGATCCTCAAGTTCTGCGACGTAAATGTTGAATAGAGTAGGTGAAAGGACGCCACCTTGGGGAACACCGCTATGGAGGCTATAAACATTAGAAAAGGTTCCGTTTACACACACTTGATATGTTCTACCTGATAAGAACTCACGTACCCAGCTGACAACCTTATCATGTATTCCGAGAGCTTTCAGGCGGTGAATCAGTTTGGGATGGCTAACCCTATCGAATGCCTTAGCAAAGTCAAAATACACCACGTCTATGGTTTTATTATTATCTATAGCCGCAGTCCAGTCATTTAGGCATTCCAGCATATTAGTTTCGATAGATTTACCGCTTACAAACCCATGTTGAGACGCAGGAAAGATTCTGTTGGAATTCAGGTGCTCCAAGATATGCTTATTCAATATCTTTTCGAACAACCTGCAAAATATTGAGGTAATACTCACTGGTCTATAATTTGAAGGATCAGAAACAGGCTCTTTTTTCAAAATGGGAGTAACGTAGGAATGCTTCCACAAAGACGGGACTTCTGAGAAGGTGATGGACTGGTTGAAGAGATAGGCCAAGGGGAAGGCAATTGCATGTGTTATATTCCTAATAAAGGTGAAAGGAATTTCGTCAGGAGTAACAGAGTTTGAAGCTGGCCATCTAGAGAGGTGCTCATAGATGGTAGTAGCGTCGAAATAAGGGTAATCCGTCATTTTATTTTGAATGGAATTTAAACTAAGGAATAGAGATTGGCATTAATAACTCCCTTTATGAGATGCGCCACGCGTTCTACTCTTACGAGATATCGTCGAGGTAGTTATGATGGTTACACAATGACTTTCGATGGTCAGCTAGTGGGCAAGTCAGTGTTGTGGCCTTCACAAACAAGTCTAACATCATTCCACGCGTGCCGTAGTGAAAGAAGGCTTACTTCGCATAGGGAAAAAAGCCAGGTACGCGTTCAAATCGCCTCCAAGATATCCCGTAGAAGTAGAATGCGTGGCGCGTCCCAAGAGGGATTTAGTAATGTCGTTCTTTATCCATTGTCCTTTTAATACGGACCACATAGGTGCTCTGGACTTTCGAGGTCTGTTGAAGGAAGCTTGGCACTTGAACATTTCAGGCGCGTTCAGTTCTGGCCAAAATTCTTGCCTCGGAGAGGTCTCGAACCAGCATCCCTTGATTTTCGAGCTAGATAGCTGCTATTGTTCATTGTTTGAGCTATGAATTCAGGGTAATAGTAATAGCAATGAATCTCATCTCTACTCCCTTAGGAATGAGCCAGTCTTTTTCTACGGATACCGCTGGCGGCTGTGTAACATCGTATAACTCGTACACTGACTTTTTGCTATCAGTCAAAGAAACATCACAGCGTTCTGGACGAGTGCGCGGCGCAGTTTCTTCCTTTGCAGGAAAAATTCTTACCTTACTGGATATTGGGTTGGGATTTGAGGCATTATTTTCCGTGAAAAAAAATCGAAATCTATAACATTCACACCTTGTTTTCGTTTTTTCACGGTAGGTAGTTTAAAGACTTTGAGAGAGTCAGGCTAAATTTTCCTTTGACAAGAAACATCTTATCCTTCTCAGAGAGTCTCTAGTTCATTTTGAAACTGTCGACTTGATTTGGAAGAGGTTCAGTGTGTCCTTTAGGGATTGCCAGTCTTGCTTAGGAAAGTGTCTCGTTTGCTTTGAAAGATATCTGACTTCATTTATTTATACAAATAAATAAATGTGGACGTATGAATAAGTACAAACAATTACACGCTGTGCAAAGGTTGCTGGATGATATCTGTCAGCGAGCCCCTTAAGCTGGGGTACAGAATTAGGAAGTGCTTTTTTTGTTGTTGTTGAGATTCTAAAAAATTCAGGGCCGGCACTTTTGCAAAAATTTCATCTGGGAGATGTAAAAATTGAGGTTGACTTGAAACTGAGATGCACAAGGGATTTCCTGTATTGATGTTTCAATGGATTTCCTTGTTTAAGCTTATGTCTCATCTATTTAACTTCCACTCTTTTGCTGTTTAGTTGCTATTGTTATTATTCGTTTTATTATCGATTTGGCAATGTTTTGTCGAATGTTTTGTTTCGAAAGAGCGCAGTTGTTAAAATTGTCCCTTACAGATCACGGGACTGCCTTTGCACTCAAGTCCAGCGCCTTTATCCCGGCAGAGAAAGTGTGTTTTTCACCATCTGCCATCTTATTAGACTACAGTACTGTAGCACTACAGTAATCCGATTTCACTCGTTTACAGTAGTTTTTCGGCGTCTGATATCGTACTGCCCGAGTCGCGACTTCCTCGTCATCAACCGAGCAGCCTTCTGGGCAATTTCGAGGAGAGCGCGCTGAACGGGCGACTCGATCCGGTGAAACGACTCGACGGTTTTAAACTGCAATTAGGTACGTGCTTTCATTTGAAGTGTAAGTTATAGTTGTGCTCTCGAAATTTTCTCGAATACTCGAATGGTTTCCAATGCTCACAAATTTCGAATATTCAAATACAAATATTTTCGAAAGCTTCAGTTTTTCCGTATATTCGAACTCGAACGCATTCGAAAAACGTGATTATTTGAACATTCGTATTTGAGGAATCGACCCTGTGTCGCCACGGGGCGCGTGTAGCGCAGCCGAAGGAGGCGCCGGCTCTCGCGTGCACCTGATACCAGGTTCCTGGTTCGGAATTCCTGCCCAGGCCAACCAAGCCTTCCATCCCTCCGGGATCGGTGGATTGGTACCAGACTTGTCCGGGAAGGATAATGGATAAGCCGGCGCCCCTTCGGCTGAATTGTTCATCGGCTGACCACCGCAAGTTATTGTATGGCCAAATACGAATTCAATTCGCCTCCACGACATCCCGTAGAAGTAGAATGCGCTGGCGCATCCCAGAAGGGATTGAGTATCGCCGTCTTTTATCCTTTTATCCTTTATCGTATTTGAGTTTTCAAATTCAGGAGTTGGGCAACCAAATTCAATGCGATGTAATTCGTTGCTGATCCACCACTTCACCATTTCATTACATTTTAAAAATTTCTGTTAAAATTTTCAGGGTGAAGTTATTTAATTTTCATATCAAATTAGCCACTTTTCAAATCAAATTGGTCATTGTTCTAAGCTAGCTTCAAAACGATGAACTGAAAGCGAACTCTATCGAAATGACCTTCAGGCAGGTTAAATTACGGACTCAGCATGATGGTTAGAATAATTTTTTGTTTAAAAATTTGGTAAAACTTTCTTTGAAAATTTTTAGTTTACCTACCCCTATGAGTGTAATAACCTTATGAAATTTTTATTTTTAGAGAAAGAAGAATGAACTAAAATTTGTCTTAAAGCACAGCAAAGAACTAAGCATATAGCGCATTATAGGATCAGATCGCGCCATGCATTCAAGACGTTCGCTGCAACTTTTATTTGATTGATAGTGTAAATGCCACTTACGCGAACCATCAGAGTGAGGATATGTGTGTTCTTTGCAGTTGTTTTTGTTTTATCGTTAACAGGTGTCAAACTCCATAAAAGATAAAAGATAAAGGATAAAGAACGGCGTTACTCAATCCCTTTTGGGATGCGCCGCGCATTCTACTTCTACGGGATATCGTGGAGGCTAGTTGAATGCGTATTTGGCCATACAATGACAGTGACTGCTGTGGCCAGCCGATGAACAAGGCAGCGCTCTACCCTTCCCAGACATGTCTGGTACCAACTCACCGACCCCGGAGGGATGGAAGGCTTGATTGGTCTGGGCGGGAAATCCGAACCAGGAACCTGGTACCGGGTGCGGAGGACAGCCGGCGCCTCCTCCGACTACGCTCCACGCGCCCGTCATACTCCATGCAAACAGAAATTGGGCTATTAATCGAATAGAAATCGCAGGGTCTTGGACGAGGGCATGGCGCAATCTTTTGTTTTGTAACTAAAATAGCAGTTGTTCTGCTCTTGCTCTTTCAAACGAGCTTTAAATCATTATTTTTCCTCAAAAAATGAATTTTGAAAAATCAAACAGTGTGTTCTCTTATTGGGTAGGTGAACTGAAGCCTTTTTGGAGAGTCTCTAGTCTAATGGATAAGAAACTCATTTCAATTTCGAAGTGTTCGCTTTCACTTCAAAAATCTTAAGCTACCTTAGAAGAGCGTCCAAGTCGAGGTGGTAATATGAAAGAAATAGTCTTCAATTGTTCCGCCTTCCGGAATGATATCTTAGGTGCCTTTATCCACCTGCAGATTTTTTTGGGCTTCAACTTCGTTTAAAGGCGGATTAAGGGCTTCTCTTTTGTATACGAAGCTAGGCCTTCATTTCGGCTTTGTAGAACTTGAGTAGAATCCAGAGAGTGAGAATCGAGAGATCCATCTGAAACGGTACAGCTACAGTAAGTACTGTAAGGGTTCTTCCCTGCTTGAAATCCGATTTTCGGGTTCGGCTTCGCTCCCGGGCGAGAAGGACTTCCTTGGTTGCTAAGTTTGTTACCATATGGGTTACGGAGGGACACCATACTGATCTACACCGTTTTCAAGTCAAATTGGTTACTCTTCGAAACCAACTTGACGCTTCTAAAATCAAAGTGAACGTCTAGAAAATCAGTCAAGTTTCTTATATTATACATAAGGTAGACACTCTTCAAAACGATTAGAATAATTTTGGTTAAAGGAAAAGTTAGTAGAACTTCCTTTGAGATTTTCTAGTTCACCTGCTCGAGTGTCTAATTTGACATGAAAATGGTATGTGTGGCGACTGGTTCGCACAAATTCCCTTACAAGTGAAAGATCTATCAGAAGTGGATTCTTGGCGAGGAGAAAAATGATGTGCATGGCGCATCCCGGCGAATTCCATAAAACTAACCTCAGCGCTGATTTTCGAGAAATTTATTCATTGTTCTCATTTAATTCTGAAGCGACAATCGTCTCAGAAGCGCGAAAGGTGTTAGGTTTTCAACAAAATTTTTGCACCGGACGGGAATCGAGCTCTCATGGATTGCTCCACGGTTCAATGATTGCTGTCTAACCCACCGCTTGGACTAGAGCCATTGGCTTGATGACGTGGACCAGATGTGGTTGAATGGACAAATTGGGCATCAATCGCTCGCATGCTGGGATGCGCCACGCATTTTACTTCCACAGGATGTCGCGGAGTTAACCTGAGCGTATTCTACTTTCGCGTTGCTTAGGGTGACCAGTCAATAGAAGTACAAGCGTTCTGTCCTTCCCATTCAAGACCGGTCCAATTTAGCGATTCCGGAGGGATAGAAGGCTTGGTTGCTATGGCCGTAATTCGAACCTCGCAGCCGTTTTAGGTGTACGCAAGAGCTAACAGTTCGACCGACACAAAACCCAAAGGGGTTGAATAAATTGAAGAAATTCTTGCATTCATGGATGACGACGTTTTTGTACTGCAGAACATCGCGACACTTCATTTATCGTGCTTCTAAGCCGCGACGCAGCCGCAGTCGCAGACACGGTGTCAAGACTAAGAACGCGTTTCAACTCCAATGCGTATTTTTCAGCTGCCTCCGGTGCCTTTTCCTCGCCACATACTTCGTTGACTGTCACCGCCTATTTTTTCGACCTGAATGATAGTGAGACGGCTCCGTCACCTTACTTGGTAAGTCTACTGGCGTCGGTATTTTGTTTGAGAACGCTATTTTCCTGGAAAGTGAGAGCTTCTTAGTCATATAAAATGCATAGAAATTCCCCACGATGCACCTATTTCTTCAGGGTACGTGCTCGTTGGAATCACTTGGGAAACGTGGCTATCGCGTGCCGAAATCGGGAACGATTCAGGCGGTAGGTCCTCGAGCAGAAGGATACTGTCGGTGTTCTCTCAGTGACTCACTATCTTACGTTTTCAGACGCTCTTCAATCCGCAGGATACGGTAGTGAAGGTGTTCGTGATCGCGTACGACATGTCGGATATGCCGCCGTCGTCGCAGACCTTCATTCGGCAGCGGACATTCCTGGCCACGGACGGGGACGAGAAGGCCGAGAAGCACCTTGTCAACCTCATTCACTTCAGGTTTGTGGGCGGGGTATTTTAAGAGGGAGAATACTAGGAATGCGACTACAGAGATGAATTGAAAGGAGGAATGAGATGAGTAGGAAAAGAAGGAAAAAGAGGAATCAGCCCAATCTTGCTGTCATCTAAACGTTTATATGATGATTTTCGCGTTTACCTCATGAACATGTAAGCCGTTTTGGCTGATTTTCAAAGTATATGTCTCGAAAACGGGCAGTATTGGGAGATGGGAACGCGCCAACCAGTCAGGCCGCATTAAATAGGCGTGCCATTCAGAGAGGGTGTGTACAGTCGGCACCCTGATCGGCTGGCATGCGCTCTGCTTGGTCATTATTGGCTGGCGCGCTTCCACCTAACAATGCTGCTCAGATTCGCGACATGCACTATTTATTTGTTATTGTTTGTTTGTTATTTATATTCGTTTTATTTGTTTCTGATCACAGTATATGCCTTGATCACGGGAACTGCTGTTCATCTGGATGAGCTTTACCGTAGTCGTTTTCGCTGAAGCTTTTTATTAGCACAACAGACATCTAATCTTTGCATGAACGTTGAGGAGATCATGAGCCCTATTGTAGAAGGCCTCGCAAAGGTCGACAAGCCGTTTGATCGCCTCATCAACGATGAGCAAAAAACACAATGCACAGCGCATACTCATGAGTGTATAGAAGATCCAGAGCGAAGTGGTCCTTTGTCTGCAGCGCATTCAAAACTGACAGCTGGTCTCCGTTAATCACCTCCGCAGGTGCTTTCTCGACCAGCAACCCGACGTTGATCGGAGCGGTAATCAAAGGGATTCTCTTTGTTCTGTGTAGTGGCCTAGGAGCAATAACAAATCTGTGCCCTATACTGATAACCTTTTGGTTGAAGGGGAGAGCCTTGTCGTGATTTCTAAAGACAACTTGAATAAATTCGTATGAACATCTAGAAAATTAGTTGAAGAGTTAGGGTGATTTAGCAGCTCCAGTTTAGAGACTTCAGTCGGTTGGCATTCAGCATAGTCAGAAAACTGACTTTAAAGAGTAGAGGAATCACATGAGAGGCAGACTGAGAAAGCACCCTGTCACGCGTCTCCTGTCGTTCCGTTGATCATCGAGTTGTTCGAACGGGAACAAGCATTCATCCCTGTCGCGTGCCAGAGTGCTCCAGTGGGTCCTCCTCGCTCGACGGACTCGAAGAGCGCCATATCGTTCGCTCAGGACCTTCCCGAAGAAGTGCCACCAACGCGTTAGTGGCCGATATCATGAAGCAGTGGGTATAGGTGTAGCAGCAGGTGGAGATACCGTAAGGGAATCGTACCCACTATCCGCAATGGGCAGCGGGTACGATGCGTACTCGTGAAAGGAATCAAGGGTAAAGTAGAACTCAGCTCTCGCGAGATCAGCTGTTCTCACTGGAGCGCCATTTTGTCAGTGGGGCGAGTAATCCCTGCGGGCATGCGGATATACCCACGACGATCATCAAATATTCTCTACCCACTGATATACCCACGATGTGGCTACGTGTATCCACTATACCCCGCATACCCACGGATATAAGCGTTGATGAATCCGCCTCCTGGTGTTCTCTTGACAACCCGCGGAATCCAGTCGGTGATGGCTCTCGTCCAGCGTGTGTCTGCGAAGCGCATTACGTGGCCGGCCCGCCTAATTTTCGACGACTTGGCCCGCGCAACAGCGTACCTGATCTTCGAACGTCGACGAAGCTCGGAACTTCGGAGGACTTCTCTCACTTGTGTGAGTCGTATCACTCTGAGTACCGTCCTCGATTCCACACTGCGCAACGCTGATCGCGTGATCATCCTGCTCTCGTGTGGCCCAGGTCTCTGAGGCGAATGTTAGCAGAGGAAGAACAGAAGAAGAGCGAAGGCATGATGTCTTTTTTTTATAGAAAGATCAATGGTTTAGCCAACCCCGGAGGGGGTCATCCGTCCCAAGCGGATTCGAAAAGTTATTTAGGAAGGACGGAGCGGGATCAATGGCCTGGTGACTTCGTCTAGTCTTGTCCAGTTATGTACCGTTCTTTTCTGCCTGAGTGCTGAGTCGGACACTATGTGTCGTCGATTTGTAATCGTTCCGATTACTGTACTGATATCGGTTCCGATATCCAGTACGCACAAGAAAATATTATGTGGATGAGTAAGAATGTTTATGAGCAACGAGTTATTAGAGAACAAGAACAACAAATGTTATTTACGTAGACCGAAAAGGGAGAGCGGTCAGAGCAGGAAATTAAGCCTCAATATCTACTGGGGAGGGCTTTTTATGGGCATTTCCACGGGCGTGGTCACCGTTACTTCCTTGCCTCCCCGTCGGAAATGGTTTACCACTGAGGGCCTTCGCTGGCATATCCACAGGAGCACGTCTCTATTGCTCCGCGGGATACGTTCCGCCAGCCCTTGCTCTTAACGAGCAACATGCAGAATACACCGGCCCCCGTATGTTCCACAGCTGCTCACCGGTTTCTGGTCGCAATACGGTTTAGCGGTAAAAAAAAATGAAATAGTAAGTTCTTGCAGCCCTGCCCGGCGGTCAGTTCGTGCGGGATCCGTTCATCCAATTTCTTCACTTTTCCGATCGCATTCAAGTGGCGATTGCTAGTGCTGCCGTCAACGCCGAAATGCTGTGCTGGTTCTCTCACAGTTTGCCGCGGATCCGCTTCCACCATGGCTTTGAGTTGGTCGTCGTTAAGGAGTGCTGGCGGCCTACCTTGGTCTCCATCTTCGAGACTTTCATCTCCAGATCGAAACCTTTCGCCCCTCTGGCTGCAAAAACAACTTTAAAAACTCAGCGAGCAGCAATTTTGTCGCAGAAGCAGTAAATGGTAAGAAAGCGGAGATTCTGCGCTTTCAGAAACTACATACAACCCCTTAAAAGGGAACATTCGTAGCCACGAAAATTCGACCAGAAATTGAAGTAGCAAAATGGGTCATTGCATATGCAATGACCTAATATTTAGCATAACGGTCCTTTTATCAGTCTCTTTACAAAGGCTTCCGATCGCTTTGATTACGTAAAGGGCCGAAAACGTGTGACAGGAGAGACATTCCGCTCCAAAGAAGGCTCGATTGCAGGTTGGCGACGGACCGCCGGTGTCGTTTGTACCTGCACACGGACGTGCGGATGCTGTTCTCGCAGAACAACACGCTGGACGCGTTGAATCTGGAGCTGAAGGGTCGCGTCGGCCACGACTCGGCCGACCGCTATCGGCTGATCGTCGAGACGGAGCTGCCGCGCCATCCGCGCTACTCGCCGAAGAAGTGACCGACGGCCTCGTTCCTCTCGCTCCAAGTCAGGGTTCCTCAGCAGCCTAGCTGCCCGCGTGCTCTTCTTCGTATTCCAAGCTTCTAGCGTTCCTTCCCATCGCGTGTAGATAGCTGCCTCTGTACATAGTAGCCGACGACATAGCCTTGCTGTAGGGTCGGGAGTTCGGCACCACAGTGGGCCAGCGAGAGCCTTCTTCTTCCGTCTAGTCTATAGGGTCCAGTGTGAGTGTGCGCGGAGCTCCCGGCTCTCGAGCACAAGACCACCTCGGTGTCTAGTGATTCTGATTGCCTCCGTCTCCTCCCAAAGTCATCGTCAAGTAGCGCGCTACCGTTACCCAGTACCTTAGCACTTTCTCGTCGTCTTTGCCGCCGCCGTCGCCGCTTCAGAATGCATTTCTATGACGTTGTAAAGGTATCTAATACAGTTGTAAATTGTGTACATTCGAGATGCTGTTGGGTAGTGAAATCTTTCTCTCCTTGTCCTTAGAGACCACGTTGTCGCCAGCCAGCCCGCCACCAAAATCACGAATATATTCCCCTAAAGAGCTAGATTATCGCGTGTCTGTTTGTTCGCCAGATGCCTTATAGAGTTGTCGTGTGTGTGTGTGTGTGTGTGTGTGTGTCTAAGTCTTCGATATGGATAGCTATTCTTCGTGTTACTTCTACTCATTACCGTTGTTCAGGGACTTTCATAGTGGCATAGCGCGTATATTTCTCATCACCGTCGTCTTCATCATCTTCGTCATCATGTCTGGGTCAGTTACCGCCCTGAAGCTCCTCCTCCTCCTCCTCCTGCTCTTCCTCATCGCCAGGCATCGTCGCTCTGTTCCTGCCGGTCACGTCGCCATGCATGTCTCCTGTGTTCGTACATTTTCAGGTCGAGTCACCTACCTGCTGTTTCAAGCGCTACGCCCATATGCAATCAGCTTCTTCCTTCTCCTACTCCTCTTCTTCCTGTCCTCTTCCTCCTCCTCCCCACCTCATCGTCGTGTTTTCCGCCGTTGTTTTCGCTGGTAATTGTGATTAGTTTGCCTGTTCTTTCAAAGCCATCTACTAGAGTGTACTACTGCTGTTCAAAGAGCTGAGTTTTCTTGTCTGCGATAAAGATGTTCATGCTTCTTGCTCGAAATGTGCGTGTGAAGAGAATGGTGCCTTCATGGCGTGAGACTCACGGCAGGGGCCAGATTCACCAACGATACCGCCGGCATCATCTCACCGCGGATTCACCACACCGGTCTACGTAATAACCGATACAGAGAGTTCGACCCCAAATTTACCACATCGCATGTTGATGAATCGCGGTATCAGTAGGTTGAGCGCTGCTTTTCACCGTTACCCGCCGGTAAGTGGTTGGTGAATCTGGACCCAGGAGGGAAAGTGCCGGCGGAGTGGCGCTCTTCCCCCGTCCTTTAAACAGAGGCGTTGCAAATATGCGTTTCCACTACCTCGTAAGCCCTAGTTTACACTTGCGCCGCCACGCGGCACGGCACCGCGATCGCCATAGATTTCGATTTTTCGCGCCGTCCGGTCGATATCTATTTCGACCATCATGCCGCGCAGCGCAGCGGCGCAAGCATAAACTAGGGCTTAGCCCTGGCAGCCACTGGGCTCTCGGGCAAGCCCAGGAGGTTGGGGCTGGGTGTGCCAGTGGGTAGAAAGCTCGTCCTCTAAGAGTGCGGAGGGCTCGCGCACGAAGACCCTTGAATTCCTGTTGTGACGGTTGTACGATCATCGAAGATCACGTTTGGACCAATCAACGGAGTGTTCGCGCGCCAGGCAGGGACGCAGAGGAGCGTGCCTCTGCGAGTGTTGCGCCGTCGAGCCTTGGCCAGTCGTCCGTAGTCACCCCATTCTACTTCCTCTTCGGCACACCTTTTCTCCTCGTATTTGCCACTTTCGTAGCTGACATCCATCAACGACTACAGTGCTGATTGAACGTCAGGACACGGGCTAAACTCGCCGTTAACTGTAAGCCCCCAATCGGGATGACTTTGTTTGTTACAGCAAAGGCTGCGAGAGATCGGCGGCGGTATACATGGAGCAGAAGCAGCGTGAGCTGGAAGGTAAGCGAAACCATTCCGCTCCTGCTGCTTCCCGTTTCCGCCCTCCCGGTGCACGATCGGTATTCATGAAACAACGGGAAGCCGTGGCGACCGCAATGCGTGAGTTAGATTCGCAGCAAGGCGGTAATTGCAAAATTTAAAATTTTGCCTCCGCTACCTCTACGGCAAAACCTATGTTTTGAATTCGCACACAACGGGGGGGGGGGAGAAGGCTTCATTTCGGCAACGAATCATGTGCACTGCGCACTCGGGCTCATGCCCTAATTAAACATACAGTTGGCTTATGCCATACAAATCACGTGTACTGCGCACTCGGGCTCATGCCCTACTAAACAATTGGCTTATGCCATACGATATTAGTATGTTCCTGTGACCTGGTCGAGCTAGCTCCGGTCTTGAGCGGATGTTACTTTAACAGCATATAGCGTATCACAATACGGGGTTAACAGAAGTTATAGAAGCGTTCACATACAGAGATCACATTGACACCGATGGTCAATTAGGAATGACTATAAAGGTGTGGGTTCGACGTAGGATAAGAACGCTCTCTGGGTTTTCCATCTGCCAACCCTCATGACGTTTTCTGGAGCTATCCCCGCGCGGATCGCCGCTGTCGCGGCTCCACCTCTGAACGAATGTGTGGTAAGTTGTCGCGATCCAAGCCCTGCAGCCTGAAGAGTTTCCTTGATCCTGCGCGTGACGTAGTCTCTGGAAGGGGCTCCTCCCCGCTTGGAACTGAAAAGAAAGTCAAGCGCTGAGCATGTTTCGTTCAGCCTTTTGAACTGTTCCCATAAAAGGAGCTTTCTTCCACCCAGGCGAAATGCCACTTGGGTTCCTATCCCTTGTTGGTCGACTTTTGACCTTTTCAGAAAGAGCCACCAAACTGAATCGCCCTTAAAGGTGATATCCCCAAATTGAAGGGTGCATAGTTCACTGACCCTTAAAAAGGCGACATCCATCAGGAGAATCATGGTTGCCCCTATAAGATCTATGGTAGAACTGGATTTAAGTGCCCATCCTACTACAGTTTCTATGTCCCCAGGTGTGGATTTTTTCCTGTGCACTACTGGTGGACGGGTTCTGTCTGCCCCTTTCAACAACGCTCTTTGCACTTCCTGATCGCCTGCAGGTAGGGGACCGAAAAAGTGACTGAGAGCAGCTATTTGGTAATGTAGCGACTTCAGTTTACCCTGGTCAATAAGGGACGCTAAAAATAAATTCCTAAGCTTATGTAATGCTGAAGCCGGTACATTCCACTTCTCAATAAAGTGGAAAAAATCCTCCCTAACCCTCTTATAGAGAGAGAGCGTTCCTTTCGAGATACATGAATCGAAACAGGATAGAAGAATATTGCTAACGGAAGTTGGGAAGCCAACGCGCGTTGCCATCTCAGCGACTGCACATGCTGCTTCCCTTTTTGGATCCATCGGGATATCTGGAACAAAAATGATGATGGCAATTAACTGGCCGTTACTGTGCTCTTGTGGTGCGGAAAGCGATGACCTGTGCTGTGAGGTCGGCCAGTGGCGCGCGGAATACCGTACCCTGCACCTGCGGATACGTGCCGTCTGGGCGCCTTGTATCCCGGTGACCCATTTTCAGAGCACTCGGCGTATCTGCAGGGTACGCCGCCCGATACCGTCGGATATACCGTGTTCTGCCTGTGAGTATTTAAGGGGGGCACTCTTGGCCGATATATGTATTTCTACATTTTCTACCTTTAGCTGTCTCATTCCTCAACTTGGGGTGGGTGGAGGGTCTCGAGCTGCCGAAATAGCCGGAATGGGGACCACTGACCTTGGTGGGCCCCGCCTTTTCGGCGGGTTCCCCCTTGGGGACGCTCTTTGTGGCGAACTCAAAACCCCATTTTTGCCTCCGCTACCTCTACGGCAAAACTTATGTTTTGAATTCGCACACAACGGAAATTTAAAGCGCGAGGGTTAGCAGATAAGGAGACAGAAGGCAAAATCAAAACTTAGAAAGGGGTCTTTGAAAGTGTAGGATTGTGAGTTTCCTTTGAGAATAGGGCTACCTGCGGGGAAGATAGTAATCTTTTTAATTTCTGATATCCATTTTCCTTTCTCTCTCAGTTCACCGAAAAATAAATGAGATGCCCACATAGGAAAGCCCAAAATTCCTTTGCTATGGTTCTTCTTTGCCCAGATGACTGTTCTAGCAATCAAATATGGAGGGGCACCCACCATGCAAATCCGGTTGTCCACCACGGTAGAGACTGGGATGCAAATGCATTAAATGATACTGCACTGGGGTCATACGCTCTAGAAATAAACTTTTCGCACTTGCTGCTTACACTAGACGCGAACATGTCTATAGTACATGTACCCCATGCATCTTCTAGTTCTGAAAAGACTTCATCTGTTACGCTCCAGTCATCCAGGTCTATTATACGGGACGCTTCATCCGCTTCGACGTTAAACTCCCTTGCTACCCAGAAAAACTCAGCGTGAATGGAGGCATCTGCACAAAAGTTCCATATTTCTTGTGCAATCTCTTGAAGGTTCTTCTTCGTACTGCCTTTTGTCATGATAGCTACTGCTGCTTGATTATCACAGTGCCAAGCCACTTCTTCACCAAACAAATTACGTCTAAACGCTTTTAAGCCTAGTAGTACTGCAAACATTTCTCTAGCTGTACTAGATGTGCCCACCAGTTCAGCTGGGAGATTAGATGACCATTTTAATGAGGAGTTGGTGCTTAAATGGAGTACCGCTCCGGCTCCAAATTCTGAGGCGTCCGAAAAACAAACTAGTGCGTCTGACAGTAGATATGCGCCTTCTATAGAATGGCCTTTAAACGTAGAGTTCCAATTTAGCCAACCTGTGATTTCTGATCGCTCTTCACCGGAGAGCGGCCATCTGAAGGATAATGCCGTTCCTTCTCTCTCTTTCTCAGCAATCGCCGACACGACTGCTTTCCACTGTCTTCTCCGACCTGGAGGAATAACTAAATGCATTGAGGCCAAGGTGCCTTGCCATTTGAGTCTCTCCAGGAGAGATGGCCCTCTTATTAATAATAAGCGTCTTGCTAAACGCTCCGCCTTTTCCTTTCTTTCTCTTGTAACATCAATATTGAACTCCTTTAAATCTATCTCATGACCAAGCCATGTTAACTTCTGGAGGGGGCTCCAGGAACACTTCTCTTCGGCTGTGAAGAAGCCGGCATCCTTTAGATCTCTTTTAATCGACTGTATCGATTCTTCGCACCGGTGTGCGGAATCGGCCCAAATCAGGCCGTCGTCTAGGTATAAAGCAACGTTTATACCTTGTGATCTCCATTTTCCTAGTAGTGGTTTTAGCATTTTGGTAAACACCATGGGGGCGGAAGAAAGACCAAATGGGAGCACTAGAAATTTATATAGGCACCCCTTCCAACAAAAGCCCAGATACTTAGTACAGTTAGGGTGAATATTGATATGGTGGTACCCGGATTTTAAGTCGAAGGATGCCATAAATCCCTCCTTTGGTAACATTGGTAGTACTTTGGAAAGGTCCTCAAATTTTACTGGAAATCTTTCAAGAGATTTATTTAGGCGGGAGAGGTCTAAAATTAGCCTCAACTTTTTGCCCGTTGCGACCGAAAGGGGATTAATTCTCAAAAGAGAGACATCTGTATCAGTTACCACTTGGATCGCCCCGCTAGTAATCAACTTCTTGACCTCATCGTCAACAAAGGCGCTGTACTGCTCAGCAGAGGCCGCGTTAGCTCTTATGAAACATCTTTCTGGCTCTGTTACGAAATCAAGCGAATAACCGTCCAACAGCACTCTCCTGCTGAATGAATTGATGCCAAGAGAGGACCAAAACGTCCACATATAATGTATATTTCCAGCTCTGAAGCTTAACTGACCTCTACTGCTTTCCAGGTGCTCTGCACTCCTGCGCGAAGTGACCAAACCGGCCACAGTTGTAGCACATATCCCTTGGCTTTCCAGATTGCTGCTGCGATCTGGAACTTGGGTAGGCGGACGATTGCCTTCCCTGGTAGAAGGGCGAGGCATTCTGAGGAGCGTGTGCCCACGACGCACCCCCGTATCGAAAGGGCTTCCTTTTGAGGAATGATTCGTTGAAACGAGGTTTCCACGTGGTAGATCTCTCACTGACGGGTTTCTTCGTATCCTTCTTATGCGTTCGAATGAAATCCGCTAGAATAGGGTTAGAAACCTGGAGGTTTTCCGCTCTTGTGCGCTGATCGTAGAACTCGAATACTTCTGGCTCCTTATCAGCGATCACTAAGAGCTCGTTCCGTTGAGCTAGCATCGTGATTGCCTTGTTTAGAGAGTCCTTGACACTGTGCTCAGGCAGAGCTTTCGAAACAGTTCCCAGAATATTGAGCACACTGCTGTTGAACTCAAACTGACGACTTAGTCCCGTCTTCGTAAATAACGGCTTCGATGAGGAGCTCATACCTGTGCTAGTAGCCACTGCCACTGGATCTGCTATCCTTCTAACTTCAGCAATCAGATCCTTCCAGTCTGCTCGACTCAACGGGAATACTTCGTCGTCTGCTTCGGGCCTAACAGCAATATCAGCACTGTCGTCGTTGTCGTCCATGATATTAACGTCGTCGTTGTCGTTCATTAGAGTAGTAGTGGGACCAACCACTCTCGAGCTGCCGAAATAGCCGGAATGGGGACCACTGACCTTGGTGGGCCCCGCCTTTTCGGCGGGTTCCCCCTTGGGGACGCTCTTTGTGGCGAACTCAAAACCCCATGTTAGGTGGAGAATTTTTCCAATTTGTTACCTTTTTGCAATCCACCAATACTGCTATGCTTCTTGGAGGATTTACAGTCGACTTTCAAATTGAACTAAGCAAAATCGCTCCAAGTTTATCTGTCTTCGTTTCAAATATGGAAAAATCGACCATCTCAACTTTATGCCGTTGTTGTGAATACACAAAGAACTGGTCTTGTACATACATCTATATAATAGTGTCATTCGGACCAAGCACTAACCTAGTGGCATTTGGCGCCAGTACGAATCAACCACATATCAAATACAGCGCCTATCTCGAACACTGATGCAGCACTAATGCACCACTACCATTCCCTCAGCTATAAAAGCAGGCTCGCCAAAGCCTCCACACTTCCATCGTCGTCGCGCCCTCCCAGGTGATACGTCAATCTGCAGCTGGCAAACCAGAAGGGGACCTTCCGGATATGGATATTTCTGGTGCCGAGGCTGTCATGGCAGCTATGAACCAATCGTCATCGCGCGGTCAACGTCAGACAAAGAGAAGGCAGAAAAGGCGAGTTGGGGACACGTGCGAATTCGAGCCGCCCACGAAGAAGACTGCGGTGGTGTCTACTCCGAAGACTATCTTGTGCCCTTTATTAGTCTCCCATGACGACATGGGGGAAATATCTAATAAAGATGTCCGAGATATTTTCTATGCGATTATGGATGGTATAAAGGAAATTAAGGGGAAGCAGGATTGCATGGAAGACCGTCTGCGTAGCATCGCCGTGAGGACTCTGGAACAATGGACTACAACCTCTGATGCTTAGCAGAAGGCTACACTGGTGGAGAAAATACCAAGCTGCCCTTCAGTGACTCCATGTGCCACCCACCAAATACTACAACGTCTGCTTCATAGCTGAACACCAGGCGGTCAACTGCAGAAGCAAGACAAAAATAGAACGAAGTCGCTTCGACGCCATCTACAAAAACAAATGAATTTGTAGAAATTGTCATTGTATACATAATTTGTGATTTGTTAGTGGTTTATGAATAAAGGATAAAGGATAAAGGACGGCGTTAATCAATCCCTTCTGGGATGCGCCAGCGCATTCTACTTCTACGGGATGTCGTGGAGGCGACATGAATGCGTATTTGGCCATACAATGACTTGCGGTGGCCAGCCGATGAACAAGTCAGCGCTCTATCCTTCCCAGACAAGTCTGGTACCAATTCACCGACCCCGGAGGGATGGAAGGCTTGGTTGGCCTGGGCGGGAAATCCGAACCAGGAACCTGGTATCGGGTGCACGCGACAGTCGCGCCTCCTCCGACTGCGCTACACGCGCCCTGTTTATGAATATATATGTTAATTGTGCTGGTTTAGGAATATGTATGTTAATTTTGTGTAATCATAAATTGATTTGTAGCTACCGCCTATTGCCCAGCCTCAGTGTTGTGAATACACAACTAACTAGGTTTATGTACGTACATCGATATGCGTATAATCTAGGGCAGGGTGCTGAATTGATACGTATGAAAGGCCCTCGATGGTCAACATTAGAAAAGTATCAGTCAAATAAGCTCCCATAAGAATGACCCGCAAGCAGGTAAATAGGATAGTGCACAAATACTACACTCTAGCCGCGGTACACCCTTTCAAGACTAGAGGATATCAGCCTCGATGAGCAATATATGTCATGCTTCTATGCTCCTCCCATAGAAATTCCTGTGGATTATTGCTTGTGTTGTTCTCTAATAGTTATAATGTAATAAATCACTTATTACAATTGGCTACAGACGCATCCGTTGGTGAACCACCAAGACTGTGGTTGCAATTGCACAGCGGAGTTAGCATCAAGGCTTGCCGGCTTTCCAGACCAACCGAGTGCTTGTAGAGCGGTAGCATCCTGCTAGCCACGTGGGACCGTTCCGTGGGTTCACGAATATCAATTCCTACCTCCCGCCCCTGTCGCTTCCTTTGGGAAGCCGTGAAGATTCCCGGGAACGTTCGTGAATACGGTAACTGATTTGCTCTACGGGGTAGATACGTACTCCTCATAGATTGGATGCGGGTCGTCCTTAAGACTTAGGCCTCTGTTATACTCCCGCGGGAGCATCCGCGGAACGTCTGCGGACCAATGGTGCACGGCGGAGGCGGGCGTGGCGAAGCGCGACGAGTGACCCGGCGCGGGGTCCCGACGCGATTTCCGCCCATCCGCGGAAGCTCCCGCGGGAGTATAACAGGGGCCTTAAACCGCATCGATATTGTACAAATTTGAACATTTACTTGAGAATCTGTGTATAGCAAACTAGAGAAATATCCGCCGATATTAGTCATAATTCATATGTGTGCACAGTTAAGTCGACAAGGAAAAAGCGGCCAAAAACTATGTGAGCAGAAGTTTCGGAGAAGTGTAGGACCGTAGACACAGCCGGACAGGTGAAAAAGGTCTTAGCACGTAGCATGGCAATAGGCGAATGATTAGGTTGTAAGGAAAGTTCTGGCAGTTTTTCCACGTTATTTTTGAAAAGCCATAGTTCATCTCAAATTGCACCGTTTATTTAAAATGAGCACCATTAGAATCAACACTACTCTGCCAACGTGAGACTAGCTTAAGTATGCCATTTTCATAAAAATCTGACGATCTAGACTAAACGAACCTAGGAACATAGATTCTACATCACGTTGGTTTTTAAACACTCTATCTTTTTAAGTGCCATCTAGATGCTTGAAAAAGTTAAAGTCAGTTGGCGCTAGGTCTGGCAAATATGACGAGTGAGGAAGAGTTTCGACTTGCAGTTCACTCAATTTCTGGAGGACCATCCGCGAAACATACGGTCGTGCGTTGTCAAATAGAAGTAGCAGGCCGTGTCGGTTCACCGCGAAGGCTGCTTTTCCTTCAATTTTGCATACATTTTTGCCAGTTGCTCACAGTGCAACTCTGCTGTTATCGTTTGCCCAGGGGTAAGAAAGGAACAGTGGACTATTCCAGCTGCAGTTCACCAGACCGTAATCATTGTCTTCTTGCAGTGCAAATCCGGCCTCGGAAAGGTTTTCAGGGGCTTGTTGCCACTTACCCACTGAGCAGAACGCTTTCTTATTATCACATAGGAATCCATTTCTCGTCACAGGTGTCAGGTTGATGGAGGAACGGCTCCGTAGAATTTCTTCTGATCAAGGAACTCGTGACCCCCATTCGCTTCAGCTGCTGCGCCTCGATGAGGTTGTGGGGCACCCACCTGTCGAGATTTTTCACCATGCCAAATTGCTTGAGGTGATCAGCAACAACTGCATGGGAGACCCTAGGCTTCTTGCTATCTCCCTGGGGTGGTTGCCGAGGGTCCTTTTTGACTACTTCCTCCAAGGCATCGTGATCGACGAGCGATGGTCTTCCAGCTCGTGCTCGTCTTCAATCGATTCTCTTCCATTCCGAAACTTACTGAACCAGCGAAAAACGGTTTGCTCCGAGGCGTTGTATTCTCCTCATGCAGTGTTTACAATCACAACTGTTTCCATCACCGTCCGACCAAGTTTGAATTCGTGAGGAAGAACAGTTCGGAAAGCCGTCTTGTCCATGCTATAATTAAGGTTCCCTCAGAAATTAGAAATGTAGAAGGAGTAAATGAAAAGCACTTCAGCAAGAAGAAGAACTATTTCCTCACCTGAGAAGCAGCGATCAGTTGACCAGCCGTTCAAATTTAGTGCAAACTGATACTAAAGAGGTGCGAAAATTGCCAGAACTTTCCTTACAACCCAATAGTTCGACGGCTTGGGCCGCAACACCTCAACACCGATGCAACGCGAGGCTTCCAATCGCTGTGCGACTACTTCAGTTAACAATAAGCGAAAGAGGTGGCAGGCAGCGAATACATAAAGCCTCTTGGAAGAAGGGGTGATCTTCCCAATCGTCGTTTTCCATCTCGACTTAGGTTGTTGTTCTCTGTAGAGCTATTTGCCTACGACATTCGTCCCCGTTGCGGGCTGCGGGAAAATATCACATACATACCTGGCCTAGAGGGGCACGAAAAACGCCAAGCCTTTCGTTCAAGACTTTCACGAAGAAATGCGACCAACGCATCGGTGGACATCCTGGGCTCGGATTCATTAACGAAGGAGTCCGTCAATCGCTACCACAGATTTACCTAATAGGCACCTTGCTAGAAACTTACCGGCCCTTGTGATTCACAAAGGACGCGGTGAAGGATGCCGCGCATGCGTCCAACTACGTTTGACAGCTCGCCCTCTCGTTGCCACTAAGTCAGACATTAGCATTAGAGCGTCAGCGGTGCTTACCCGACACACTAGCCGGGCAACCGTTGTAACGGTTCACGATGTCGTCAACGAAGCGAAGGTGGTGCAGCTGCCCTTCTCGAACCTCGCTCCCATGTCTTCCCATTCTAGATCGTGCATGACGTTTTCAAGGGAGGCGCTGAAGAGCTTCGGTGATATGGTGTCTAAATGTCAAGCTCCTTTCTCTTTAGCTCGACGACGACGTCGTTGCATAATGGTGAGATCCTGTTGTGAATTCGCTGTACAGCTCTTGAAATACTCTGATGTACTGAATAGGAACGTCCTTTGTGACCAGGGGTTTGATGATCGCTTCACTCTTGTCAGATGTCTTCTGAATGCATTCAGATCGATGAACGTAAGGCACAGCGGCAGCTTGTACTCTCGCGACACTTCGATGAGCTTCGTAATGGTGTGTATGTGGTCAATCGGGCTGAATCCTCTCCAAAATCCTGCTTGCTCGCATGGCTGTCCTTCGTCCAGAGTTCTGCTGATCCTATTCAGGATGACTCGAGTGAACAGCTTGTAGACTACGGACAGGCAGATCGGGCGATAGCTGCCAATGTCGTGCACGTCTCCCTTCTTGTACGGCAAGATGGTCCTGCTGGTCTTCCACTGAGATAGAACCCTGCACTCCGACAGGTAGCGTGTGAAGAACTGCGCCAAGGCGTTGATGAGCTTGGCGGGAGATTCTTCAGGTGTTCGGGTCTGATCCTGTTGGGACCGGGTGCTGTGCGATTCTTCGAAATAGCATGGCGGAACTCGAGGGCGAGGAAATGGAAAATCCTAGTCTTGAAAGAATGTGCTACATATTTATTTATTTATTTATTTATAACCAGAGTTTTTGAAAATGTTAAGCCTGCAGAGGACCTAACGTTTAGAAGGGAGAACAGATGTCCTTAACTAGCCGAACAAGAATGTCAGAATCACCGCACACCACTTCGACGTCCTGCAATCGTGCCCCGATAGTAACGCCCTGCAGCTGTTTGTGAACTTATTCCTCATGTAGCCATGAAAGATTTCTGTACACGCGTAGAATTGCATGGAGTGGTCATATATCCCGTTTCAAATCGGTATGATATGTGGTACTGAAAATATAGACAAATAGAATACATCGTCACTTGAACAAGACTGAACATCTGATCATGAGATTTTTTATTAAAAATTAATAGACACTGTTCATTATGTACATAAAGTGACAGTGTTAGCACCGTGTGGGAGGTTTCTATTACATATGCATGAACAAAGCTTTTGGGTTAGAAAGTAATAAAAACGTGCCACAAGCAGACTGAGGCAACTTCTCGATTAATCGAAATCCGTATCCGTTATTAACTATCGTTATCAGCAATGATCGCACCAATGGAAGCAAGAGGCAGTGGTGTTGGAGTAAGGACTTGTGCGTTCTGAACAGAAGTGTATAGAGCTTAACATACTTACTATGTCGTAATCCTATCCTACTATATATTAGGTTGTCCCTCACGGAATATCGCATATATTGTGGCCTTCTTTTCAAGTTATTCTCATCGGTTGTGAGCTCACTTAGAGTCAGTTTTCGCGGCGTTTCATCTTCTACACGTTCTCCTTTCCTACTTCATTCCTTCATCGGTTTCGAAAATTATAGCCTTCGGACTACAATGGACCAGAAGATGATTGTGCGCGCGTGCCTGCTCTACGACTTCAAATTGAAGAAATCCACTGCGGAATCCCATCGTTCGTTGGTAGCTACATTTGGCAAGGATGTCGTTTCCAAAGGACAATGCGAGCGATGGTTTCAACGTTTTGCCGCCGGTGACGAAAGTCCTGAAGACGAAGAGCACGGAAGACAAGCGCCTATCCTAGATAGCGACCTTTCACGGACTGCCGTTGAAGCTGATCCGACAAGACCGGAGCCGGAGCTTGCAGAAGAGCTTGTCTGCTTGTCCTCTACCATCTTGCTGCATGCTCATGCGAGGCCTCATATCGCAAAAGTCGTTCAGCAGAAAATTGAGGAACTTGTTTGGACCGTTTTGCCTCATCCGCTGTACAGCCCTGACATTGCCCCATCCGACTACCACATATTCCGCTAGATGCAGCACGCCTTGGCTGGGAAGAAGTTCGCCGACTACGACGAAATCCGGATTTGGGTGACCAACTTCCTCGATTCCCGGCCAGCTCATTTCTTTAAAAACGGAATCCCGTGTACGTTGGACAAAGGTTGTTCATAATTGTGGAGTATATATTACCAAATTGAGTTTGGTTTTAATTCCTTTGTATGAATTTAACTTTTCGGTCTGAAGCGACATTCCGTGTGGGACACCCTAATACATATAACAAGTGCTCCGACACAATGGCTCGTTTCGCGCGATGTTGCAGTATCACTAAGCTAATAGTAAGGTCGCTCCTCTCATGCTACATATCTGTTCTTCTCGTGCAGCGTTCTTTCCTCCCTAGCAAAACAAAAGGTAATATTTGAATACCTTACGGTTAGTATGTTCCAACCTTGCTGTACATTTTCTTTACGGTCAGGGGCCAGATTCATCAACGACACCGCCGGTACACCTCACCGCGGATTCACCATACTGGCCCAAGGTGGTAACCGTTGCAGCGACTTCGAAGCCCAATTAACCACACCTCGTGTTGATGTATGGCGGCATGACGGGGTTTGGCGATACTTTTCACCGTTACCGGATGGTAAACCATTGATGAATCTGGCCACAGGTGGGTAGTTTTGCGGTATAAAACCCAGATCTCCCCCATCTCACCCCTAACTTCAACATCTGCATCATCTCCTGATGGTTCAGTGACGTCTTCGTCTGTGATAATGCTCCTTTGTCCCTTTGTACTCCGACAACCCTCCCGATGTAAGCGTTTGATTGAGTTTGATCACACGACGAAGGGTATTTTTATCAGAACGGAGGATTCCTACCGCTTCTAATACCATGTTGAACAGAAAAATTTTCCACGCGGGACTGCTAAAGCAGGGAGGACGGCCTCCCGATCGAAACTTTACGCCTACTGTAAAGCACATCCGTCGACCATAATACTCACGTGTCTCCCCCACGATCGGCTAAATTGGGAAAGAACCGAAAACGCCTGTCAGGCAATCGATACTTATTGATATTGATTGCTCTCCCCCATCCGGAGGATCCCTTTTGACGGCGATCACTATCATGTGATTTTCACGTCAATCGGTTAAATCTGAGAGAAAATCAATAATATCGATCGAGGCTGATTGCTTTCCCCTGCTGTGGAGCCCTTCCTTCGGCGATCACCATCATGTAATTTTCGACTCGCGTTAGACGACATCTCCTTCTTACTGGCCCCGTCCTCCCTATTTACTGGTCCGCCCCTCTATAGTCCCCCCTTACTGGCCCCTCCTTGCTGGTCCCTCCTTACTGCCCCTACTCCTTAGTGATACCACTGCTTTTACGTCTTCTGAATCCCGACGCATATTGGACTACTCTCCTGGTTTACTGATCACGCTTACTGGCCCTGTCCTTACTGGTCCCCTTTTACTGCTCCTTTCCCCTCACTGATCATCCATTCCTGGTCACCTCCACCTAGTGATTCCTCTTATTGTCCTATCCCCCTAGGTTGTCCCCCTTACTGCCTCTACCCCTTAGTAATCCTCTTTATGTCTTCTGAATTTCGACTCACGTTATACGATGTCTTCAGCAAATCCTCTGAATCTCGACGACGCTGGATTAAGGCTGGGACACGTCTTCTGAGTCTGAATGCCGACGGTTAGAATTCTATTTTTATTTTTATTTAAAGGCGTTGAATGTGATCACACGTGTGAAACTATCAAAAAACCAAATAAAAATAAACATGAACAAATAACTACAAAGTTATGTCTGAACGAACAGTGAACAAAGTAATGACTGCTAATTATAAACCAAAACAGCACAATCAAGGACATAATCCAGGAAAAAGGCTAAAAATTTGCAATAAAGGTCATTTCTCTATAATCTTACGGAAGAATTGCCCGCAGTTGCCATTGTGTAGAGCACCAATAGCCTCGCTTGCCCTGTTGTCTTGCCCTGACAGCCTCCATATTCAACGGAAAATTTTCACGGCGCGCGATACGGAGAGGCGCTGAGGGATTACTCAAACGTTATCGAAACTCCTTCATAAATCCGTAGAAGTAGCGACGAGTTGCCCGGATGAATCTTCTCACCCCATCCATACGGTCGCTACGGGACCCAAAAAGTCCATCAATCAATGGCCGAGAAGTGAGCGAACGTTCACCTGCCTTCATTTCATTCCATTTTTCCAATATATCTGACGAAGATTACAATGGAGCCTGTTTATATGAGAACTTAAGACATCGGAATGATCAACACAAGGACACCTGGAGCCTGATTCAACAATCTTAGAGTAGAGCTTAAAAAATCTTCGTGGTTGTGTGCAGATGCCCACTAGGATCGTCGAGTGTCCTTCACATAGCAGTATACCCAGGAATGGGTGGGTAAGGTATGCATATAATACCAGGCTGTCCAATAATTCTTGTCCGAAAATTCCACCATTTTTAATTTTTTCAACTTTATTGAAAAACAAGTCTAATCAACAATATAATCACCACAGTTATCCACAACAGTGGCCCATCGATTGGGCAGGTCGCCGATGCCATTCGCCCAGAACTCCGGGGCTGCGACTCGAAGAAGTCAGCGATGTTGGTTTTGAGGTTGTCGTCGTTGGTGAATTTTCTTCCGGCCAAATGATGCTTCAGCGGGCGGAACAAGCGGTAGTCGGAGGGGGCGAGGTCCGCGGAATACGGCGGATGGACAACCGTCTCCTAGCCGAACGTCGCCAATTTCTTCTGGGTCTCCTTCGCCACGTGGGGGCGCGCGTTGTCGTGCAGCAGGTGGACCGAGGCCCGTCGGGGACGCTTTTCTCGGATGGCGGCGGCTAGTTTCTCCAGCTGATCGGTGTAGATGGAGGCGGCGACCGTCCTGCCTTGCGGGAGCAGCTCGAAGTACGGCATGCCCTTGGCGTCCCACCAGCAGCAGGGCATGATCTTCAGCGGGTGTTCCCTGTCCTCGAGGCTCGTGTCGCCGCTCTCGAAACGATTGAACCAGCGCCTGACTGTACGTTGCGACACTGCATCCTCCTTGCACGCTCTGCAGATGTTGGCTACCGCGGTGCCCGTGTCGTTGCCCAGCAGCCACTCGTAGTACACGAACGTACGAATTCGACCTTGGTCCAGTTTAGCTTACTGGTAGCTAGACGCGGCTACTACGCCTTATATACCGCTAGCGTGGAACTCTGGAGAACCTTCTAAAAGGTTTTTACACTTGCCTGATATTATAACACTTCTAAGGAAAATTATAGGACTTTGAAAATTTTCGGACAGGAATTATTGGACAGCCTGGTAAATGATACATGGGTGGATGTGTTTTCCATTCTATCCCGCATACCCCACGTTAAATCGTTGATGAATCCTGCCATTGAACGGCTCAAACTGAAGCGGCTTTCACACTACCGTCGCTGCTGTTGCGCAACCGATGCCGTAATGATGAAGCATACCGCAGAGACGCAGAGCAACAACAGCAACGAGTGGCCTTCACACTGCTGTTGCCGCAACACGGCATCAGCAGCTGGTTGCAACAGCAACATGGCATCAGTAGCTCAACGGTTGCGCGGGCTCAGCAACAAAGAATAATCGCAATCATTTTTTGTTGCTGATGCTCGTCAACGGAGGCATATCACAAGTCTTATCTCATTATTTTATCTCACGCGTTACGGCAGCAGCAAGCATCGAACTCTACCCCTTTTTCGTTGCACGTTGCTACAACAGCAGCAACGGTAGTATGAAAACAGCTTGAGCTAATGGTGCTCCTATTGATAACTGGTACGTACCTGTGGTGCAGGTGAAACAGGAGGCGGTGGTGCTGGAGCGATGACTTGTCCGCTCTGAATAGAGCCATTTTCATTCAGCTGAACACACTTATTAGCGCCATAATCCTATACTACTATATCTAGTAAAAGTATGAATTTCCGTCTGTCTGCCGTACTCGCGTGTGAAGCAGCAGAAGTAGTAACGAGTTGTCCGGACGCCAGATGCGGGCGATCCAAAAGGTGCACCGATCAGTGGCTAAGAAGTGTGCGAACGCCTACTTGCCTCCATTTCGCTTCATTTTTTCCAATAAAGAATCCATCCTTTTACAGAAACAAAGCCGTTGGAGAGGGTGAAGCATATAAAGCAACAACGTACGAGCACTGGGCCAACCCGATTTCCTATGCGATACCAATACTCCCCGGTGCAATATTATGGGTTCAGGCTCATTGATGTTAGCATCGTATTCCTCACTATCGAAAACCTCTATAGAAAGATAGTAAGCAGCATGCCTTATCAGTGCAGGATGCCATGAATTTTTATTGAAATTTTGACGAATGGAGACCGTTGCAAAATTACATGCACTCCCACACTATCTAGCTTAGCAAGAAGGCGATCATGGTCTACTTTGTCAAATGCCTTGCTAGAGTCAAAGTAGATGATATCCACTTACCAATGTTAATAGACGGAATTCACGAATTAGTAGTCTACTAGCTGAGTACACGTGGATGCTCCTGGGAGGAATCCGTGCTGTTCCACGGCTATGCACTTGATCTTGGATCCACTCTAGCAATCTTTTCTTGACAATTTTCTCCAAAATTTTCAAGGAGTAGGGAGTATACCAATGGGGCGGAAGCCGGTGATATTCGAAGCACCGCTAGTTTTAGGGATGGGAGTGATGAATGCATACTTACATACTTCAGGGACGTCCACAAACATTAGGGAAATGTTGAATATGTGCATAAGAGGTGTAGCAAGGTGCTTAGCAAGCCTGTTGTAGAATAATTGAGGGATTCCATCCGAAGTTATTTACTGAATTAGGTTCACTTCATAAAAAACCTGATTAATCACAAAAGTACCTAAGGCGAAGTAAGATTAGTACTTCGTCCCATCACATTTGCTGTAAACAGCAACGAAAATTCTATTTGACATGCTACCGATAAGGTTATCAATAACAGTTTGCTCAACATTGGTCCATGCATCGAGTATGGCGTTCTTCAGATCAGAAACCGCAGTGTAAGTGGTTCTATTTTTGTACATTTTGTGAACAAGAATGCCCCACAAGTTCTCTACTGGAGAACAACGTGGCCACCAAAAAAAAGTTGAATTCTGTTCGAGCTAAGTCAATCTGTACATGTGACACATGTATGGATGCATTGTCTTGGTGGAAAATAAAGTTGTGCCTATGAAATCTTCTGGAAAATGGCAGAAGGTGATCTCCATGCAATTTCTGGTAGTCTTCACTGTTTACACTACACGAGACGAACACTAAAGCAACAATCCTTATCCAGAAAACGCAGCCTAATCCACGAGACCTGAACCGCCAAAGTTGCGCATGGAGGATACTCGCTCCTCTTTCCTCAGGTTCTCCAGTAGTGTCTGTATCCATCGGGTCCATCAAAATTTTCGTAGGAGAATAAAGGATAAAGGATAAAGGACGGCGTTACTCAATCCCTTCTGGGATGCGCCAGCGCATTCTACTTCTACGGGATGTCGTGGAGGCGACATGAATGCGTATTTGACCATACAATGACTTGCGGTGGCCAGCCGATGAACAAGTCAGCGCTCTATCCTTCCCAGACAAGTCTGGTTCCAATTCACCGACCCCGGAGGGATGGAAGGCTTGGTTGGCCTGGGTGGGAAATCCGAACCAGGAACCTGTTATCGGGTGCACGCGACAGTCGCGCCTCCTCCGACTGCGCTACACGCGCCCTTCGTAGGAGAATACCACCTAAAAATTGCAAACGCACTTCTGGTTGCATTTCAGACTAGATGCCGTCTTACCTCACTTTCTCCCAATTCATGCAATGTGCGCACGATCGAAATTGAGCCTGGTGGCCTTGTAGCTGCTCGTCAAACTATGTACACGCTTCATAACTTGATGAACAATGTGTGTACTGAGAATCAAGCTTCGTAGTACCGTCCGTTTCGATACGGGGAGGTCCAGATGACGTCGGGGGTCCTCCGCGTACTGGGTGCGGTTGGAAGATATCCGGAGCAAACAGCTCTCATGCTCTCACAGCTTCCTTAGACGGCCAGCTTTCGATTTTTGCTTGTAGGCTTCCGTGTCCATCAGATAGCGATTGATGCAGTTCAACGACCTCCCTATTGAGCTGCGATCTTCCTATTTGAAACGCCGGCCGCAGGAAGAGCATCAATTTGAACTTGCTCACATGTAGAAAGCTTGAGGCCCTTTGACGTTGTATAGATTAATAACAGTGATGATTTTCCTTGTATTGTTGACCTAATTGTACCGCGTTTTACGCGGGAAAATGGGGAGCGTGGTAAATTTCCTCAAGTGAACCTATATTTTGCAACGGCCTCTATTCGGTACTGCTTCAACGAAAGTTCATGGTAATCAGCACTTATAAGGTATGTTGCTTATAATTTTTCTATAAAGGTTCTCGATAGTGAGGAGTACGATAGTAACATCAATGTGCCTCGGCAGGGGGTTCTTCGGGTACTAATGGACAAATCGGGGGGGGGGGGGGTGAACTATAATTTTGCACCGGAGTGTATTCCCATGTGTGGTAGATTTCTGGCACATGGTTACCATACCCCACTGCGAGTTGCAGTTCTACCTGCTGATATTGTGACTTGGTTTGTTCGCGATGTTGCTGTTCTCGTGTTCGACATGCTATCACCTTTGCGAGAAGTTCGGACAGAGGAGAGCGCAGATGCAGTTACGGTATTATCCGCATACCCGTGATCGAACCGCGACCTATCTGTTCATAGCTGCCCCATACGCGCCATGGCTCATACTACGGCATTGCAGATATCCCTGTTTCAAGTGTGGCTGTTTGCATTTATGAGCATTTTGAGCTAATACAATTTCCATGAAAGGTACACGACGTTAGAGACTTTCCTGTATATTTTGGTTGCCTTATTTTTGCCACGAACGATTGTTTTGGGGTGGAGTGGATGATAATGGGTGGAGTGGTGTTCTCCAAGATGGATGGTATTACACGGTTTGCCAACGTCATTCGGAGTGTATGGCATGGAGAAGGCGAAACAAGGGACGGAGTAAAACACATGCAATAGAAACAAAAGAAATGTAAGAAAAATGTAGCCAAATGAAGGGTGGTAGGCGTCCGTTCTTATTGTCTGAGGCGCTTTGGTGCGTAACGACTGCCTGCATACGGTGCGAAAACTCGTTCAATCTCACCCAAACAACTCATTGCTACTTTTATGGCTCAGCTTTCTAGTGTATAGGTGTGTAAATTATTTGAATGCTTGTTGTAGACCATCTTTGGCGTAAAAATGCGCCTAAACAGCCGGTCAGACGTCGTTATTGTTCACTCTTCCTCAGTGTTTCTCATACTTCGGTACCGGTTCCGTCTCGACTTCGTTCGTCGCCTCTTATTGCCTATTCTGCATTATTAGAGTATAGTAAAACCGTCTCCTGTTCCGTGTCGGCGAACTGTCGTGCTACCGCGATGAAGACCAGCATAGATGGTGTTGCGCCGTGTGATCTCCTTAGTCTCCTTGTTAGCTGGAGCGAAAGCTGTGGAAGGAAGCACATCATTGCTAGTGGTCCGTTGGACATTACATCTTTCAAAGCTCTCGTTCCTTGCTATGTGGGACATGTAAATATTACGTATCCAGTAAAGCCCTGCTGTCCCAGGAGTGGCGCGCACTGCAACCTTAAGAATTGTCCTCAATTGTCCAAATCTAAGCTGTACTAGGTGAGCTATTGCTTCTTACTTTCAAACCGCCCGAGGCTCAAGGCATCTTTACGCCTACGGACAACTTTAGGCGACATGCGTCACATTAACTGCCTTTTCGATGGCTGACCAAAGTCGGGGTCCTTATGTAGCAATTCGAAGGTCAACTGGATTAGAAACGATGGCGCCATCGGACCGTGCAAATGGGAGACGGTGACGAAGGCGACACGAGACTATAAGAGTCTATATGAATGGATACGAGTGAGTAGGAGCGACTGCCCTACGATGACGGCAGGATTCGACAGCCTTTCTGGATCGTCCAGCCTAACTTATGCCCGCAGGACCATACACGCCTATTGCGCCCGTAAAATCCTGCGCGACTGCGATGCGTCACGATAGATGACTACTTACGGATTCTATACATATTTTTCTGATGATGGTCGCCTAGACGATGCTTCTGCTGCTCTTAATAGGAAGAAAGACTGGCTGATGCTAACATAGTAGAAAAACGTAGTTAGTAGTTGCTTTAGAATTAGGGAATCGCCCGATGAACCCACCGCCGCTACGCATCGTCCTCGTTGACACGATCCGTTGAGGCATGGGGCCTCGCCTCGAACATACTTACTGCATGCTGCTCCTGGCTTCATTTTAGGAGCACATCTGGGCTGGCCAGAGGACAGGTCGCAGAATAGGTACCCAAAAAGTCTTCAAATGCTTTATGAATTCACCAGGAAAAAGGAAGCCCACTTCGATCCACAGTCCGGCAGGGCGTGTGTACAAAACGGACGTGCTGCGTACTCGTATAGATTGTCGGTGTAGTTGTTGGAGAGACCGTCGATGTTCCTGAAACAGCTGATTCACGTCCTTTAAACGAAGCTAAAGCATGAGTGCAAGAGCCTATGGTCTTAAGTTCATATGAGACCAACCTCATCGGAAGGAATGGAATCATTGGTGCCGCTGCGAAGTGCTTAGGACTGGCACACAGCTCGTTATCAGGTGGGTAGAGTGTCTCACGATCAGCACGGGTCTGAAGCACTTGGCTCTTCAATAGGCGCTGACTAGTCCATATGCGGGTTGAAGAGAAGCTCTTGAGAGCTTAGTTCTTCTAAGAAGTAAAAGATGGTGTTTGAAAAAACGAGCCTATGTGTTTGCACCAAAAAGCAATAATAAGAAAGTGACAATGTCGAGTTAACTTTTCCTTCTCCCACCCGGCGGCTGGCCTACTCTATCGGGAAAGCAAACAGCTTGAACGACCCACAGACACGGTCCTGTTCACCCTGTCTTCGTCGGAAGTTCTAATTCACTATTCCTCGGCAGAATAACTAGCAAAGGTCTGCTTATGGTCTGGCATGGAGAGCGGCAGAAGCGACTAGTCACCTGTGCAAAGAATACACATGTATTAGCTTGTCAACTGATGGCGCACCTATGATTCAAGAGCGGAGGGGATCAGATGGTTTTACCGCACCACTCCCCCCCCCCTCTCTGAATAGCCAAGAAGCTCTGCTGGGTCACACAGTTCATAGTTCTCGATGGGAGGGGTGATTGCCCGTGTAACGAACACAATAACTTCTGACTTGATTGGCACTCGACTCGGGCTGATGTAGAAAAAGTAGAGAAAGTTCAAGTGCAGTTCACAGAAAGAATTTTTCCAGAGCAGGAATTTTTTACGTGTCATAGAATGATCGGCTTTGCAAATTAGACACACCTTCGTTATAAATGAGAAGAAGGCTGTACGATTACGAACTCGTCTTCAAAATTTCTGCTGGATTGGTTGACTTGGATTTTGAAACTTTATTTAAAATATCTCCCACCATTGGCCGAACACGGGGTCACAGCTTCAGAATCCTTAGAGAGAAAGCTCGAACAGATGAATTCCGAAACTCTTTCACACAAAGAATCATCTCCCAGTGGAACGATCACCGCCATGCGCAGTGAGTTCCAATTCTGGGCGTTCTTTCAGGCGACGAGAAGGTTAAGAAAATAATGATGACAAAGGGATGGTACTGATAACTTTGCGACATGGCAGGTTGGAACTTTTTTGTTGACTTTAGATGTTCTACGTTTTAATCCTCTTCTTCTTCAGGTGCACCTGGGTTTCCTCGTAAATCTAACTGTTATGCACTGTTTCTGTTTACTCTCACCTCTCTTTAATCATGAATGGCTTAATTTTGCTTGCTTCGCCATTTTCTTCCCCCTTCACCCCAGTCTCATCGACACCTTAAAGTGGATAAAGGCACAGGTGGCGGACCTATCAAGTTGGCACCCGGAGCCCGAAATAAGGACCTCAAGGACTTGCAGTGTTGGCAGCCACTGCTCATGCTGTGCCTGATCACCCACTATTCCCTTACATTTTCCCCCATTTGCATTGACTTCTTTCTGCTCAAGTCGGTTTGTTGTGTTGCATACGAGTTTGTGATTTGCGTTGTTAATTAAACGATAGTAAACAAACACATACACTTATTGATTCGTATGCTTCGCACGGGAGACTAAGTGCTAGCGTCGCAGACTATGAAAGGCATCATGATTCGAGTATTCCCGAACCAACTCAGGGAAGGTGACGAGGTTAGGCATAGTTCAACTCCATTCGTCGCGCAGTTCGTCACAATGAGATTTACCGGTACTGATTAGGCCTCGCCCGTCGATGTTATGCGTTATTAGGGTGTTTTTTCGCGCAACTACTGAACTAGAAACTCCGCATTTCGCAATAGTAGGACTAGTGTTGACCTAAATCTCCCTCCCACACCACATCAATAATCTCGCGTGGGCCAACAGTGGCTGCATGGTTCGAGACGTTCGGCACATGGTCCCACAACGTCGCCTGAAAGGCTCGCCTAAACATTTTCTGTCGTGCATTTAACGGCAAATGAGGAAATAAGAGTTTCTGCAGATTGTGAGGATTGCACAAAAATGATTCGTACCTGTCGCTGCTGCCTCCACTGCTCCCAGATGAAATCTATGAAGCTGTGATGAGGGAAGAAGATTGGGTCGTTGGCCGAGGTTGATATCTCGAGCATGTCTCCTCCGACGAATATGTGAACGTAACCATGAGTGTACTCCAGATAGTCGTAGTGGGTACGGTAGGGACAATCCTGAATTCGGTACTTCTGACGTGATCAATACCAATAGAGCGCAGTTTCTTGAAAATCTTATGAATTATGGCATTTGTAATCACAGGAGGCGATTACAACATCAAGTTGCTTCGTAAGCATATGAGCGCATTAGATGTCTTATTTAATTGTTTATTTATTTGCACAATACAGTACGCACAAAATCACAATGCAGACAAGGTAAGTCGCAGATACCATAATGTGGGAAATAGGAAATTAGAAGAAATCAGCAACATAAACTAAAATTAGTTAACTAACTAAGCTATCTTTCTATAAAGAAGTGACGGCGAAAATGAGAATTAGAAAAAAATCGAGCAAAATCTGTGAAACATTTATTTGAAAGAATTGATAGTAGAGGAATGAGGGAGGATGACATTTTGGAGGTGAAGTGCAGAGGACTGTCAACAACTCAAATCGTGATCGGCTCCGGATACCAATTTGTTGGAGTTGATGGACCAACCTAGTAGGTCCATCAACTCCAACAAATCTCATACCTTAGGCTTCTGGGAAAAACCACAGAAATGTATGGTATGTACACTCAGTGTGTCCAATCAAACAAGGTCGGTAGCATCACGAAGTGTTAGAAGGTTTGAGCTCACAAACAGTAAACAAATGATACAAGAGCAACTAATGATAAGAAGCTAACAAGGGAAGGATACTAGGTGATCATATGTCTTTGAGATGAGGCGTATACCACTGGATGCGCCTTCGAACGTTGATTCCAAATATGTGTTCCGTTTCTGCTGTGCGCATCCGTATGCGGAGTTACGTACCATTTTCGCAGCAGGCTCCTTTGCCCTCTAGGTCCACGCAGAGAGGGCCAATCACAAGAGAAGTCACATCACATCAAGTAGGATGGAAGCTGCGCTGCCTGCCGACCAGTGGTGTTGCAGGGGGTGGAGGTGGCAAGACGGGGTGGTTCATGGTTCGACTCCCCTGTTGTGCAGGATTTTCGCTTCCTAAAAAGAGCTACCGTGATCAACCAGAGCCTCTATACCAAATGGCGAAGATTGGCGAAATCGACTACCACGATCCCACCACCCATACTTACAACTGGGTGATCAGTGCCTGAAATAACCCCTTGCGCGAATTTTTTTCGACACCGGGGTCGGTAAGGACAATACTGCCGACTTATCTTCCAAACTGTGTTCTCATTAGCTGTTGTGTTGGAGTGCCTTTTGGAGGAGTTCGGTCCTGCCGATACTTCACGCCTTCCTACAAGGCAAGAGAAGAAGATGGCTAACAGTTTCGCATCCATCCAGCGAGGTGTGCAATGCGGGAGCATCGAGGTAGAGGATGAAGAAGGTGTTAGGGTGGAATCAGAAGAGGAAGATCCTACATGGTCAGTGGAGGAAGATGATGAGGACGACATTAGCCATCAGCGTGGATCTTCTCGTTTCTATTTCTGATATTTCTAATTTTGTTTCCCTACTGACATCGTAGAGCCCTGCTCTTAATACACAGCGGCTGCACTGATGTATTTCTTATCCGCTGCGGTCATTGCCAACAGCTGTTGGCAATGACCGCAGCGGATAAGAAAGCTAAGAGGATGTTTTGAACATTTCGTAGTGTTATTTCACAGTTGCTAGTGTAGCGCACTGTTTGTCATCTCGCCATGGTTTTAGCAACTATTCATGATAGATTGTATCTTCGTGCCAGTGTGAAGTTGTCAATATGAAGACAAGTCCTTTCTGGTCACCTTTTCTGTTGCGATTTAACCGAGAACTTTGGTTGATCGTGGCAGATCTCTTTTTTAGGAAGTGCAAAAATCCTGCACCACAGGGGAGTCGAACCATAAACCACCCCGTGTTACCATGCCGCCCCTCTACCTTCAGCGCCACGACCGCTCGGCAGGCAGCGCCGCTTCAACCCTACTTCAGCTCGCTCTCTTGTGATTGGCCCGCTCTGCGTGCACCTACAGGGCAAAGGTGCCTGCTACGAAAATGGTCCATAACTCCATTCACAGGTGCGCACATTAGAAACGGAACACATATTTGGAATCAGCGTTCGAAGCTGCATCAAGTGGTATACGTTTCATCCCAAACTACCATGGTCACCTAGTATCCTTTCCTTTAAGTATGTTTCAAGAGACATGTAAGAATCTAATAAAAAACAAGCTGATGATATATGAATGGAAAGGAACACGCGATGAGCATGAAAATAAGGTCAAAAAATCAAGGAATTACTCGAAAAATATTGATGCTAGGCGTTACAAACAAGGCAAGAGGATGTTCGATAAAAAAGCTTTTCATTACGGCAAGGCTTGATGCCACTTTCACATTAAATTGGACATTTTCTAATGCACGCTTGGCGCTTTCGGAATCAAACAGAGCATCGTGACTTCGACGGCATCAATGGTTTGATAAGGATACAGAGTTTGCAGTGTGTGCACAGTCAGCAACATTGGATACTTGGACTTAATTTTCGCAAAGGGAGCTATGGAGGTATATATGAATCTAAAGTATGGACTCTTCTCAGTTAGCAGAAGATTTGTTTCTGATTTAATATTCCTTATTCCTTGTTATATAGCCAATCGTAGAGTGCCAGCTATATCATAATTCATTACGGCACTTGTTCTCTTAGACCGTGCTATGTAGGTTGTTTTTTAGTGTTCTTTTCACACTTGTTTTCAAGATTCGCCTCAGTCTGAGAAAAGCCTATCCCCCTCTTTTTCATTATTCAGCACGTCTAGTGAAAGTTGTCCAGTTATGTCCCATAGTACTTCGTGATACATGAAGACATCTTCTCTCCTTTTATCAGAGATATGATGAAATTTTCTGTGGACCCATTGATAAGTAGGTGGCAAAAGCGATAAGACTTTTAAAAAACATTCCGAAAATATTTTCTCGCTCTACTAATGGTTGCGGTCCTATGGACAACCAGTCTTACAAAAGCAGCAAAGGCACTGAAAGAAGCACTGCCTCGCCTAAGTTCGGAAGCTGTATCCTTACGCTAAGGTGTGGCCGGCCTAGGATGTTGTTCGAAATGGTACGAAATAAATGAATTTCATGCAAACCACAATATAACTTCGCTAGTTTTTGCAAAACCGCTTCACTAGGTTCAACGTTTTTATCAAGAGCTGCTCTCATCTGCCCTCCAACAAAACGTTTTACTCAGTAAAATTTTAGTTTGGCTAAGTATGAATAAGAAATGAGTAAGAAAGAAAACACGCCTTTTCAAATGTTCATGTGGAAATGACTTGAATGGCATCCATGTTTTGATAAGGACAGAGTTTGCAAAGCATATGCAGCGAGCAATATTGAATACATGGACTTCATTTTCGCAATGGGAGCTATGGTGGTATATATGACGTCTGTCCTGTCCCGGGCTGGCCGCCACCGGTATCGTGACGTTCGCCACGCTCCATCATGACTCTTCAAGGGCACACACGCTGGGAGGCGCACTGGTCCCGCCGCGCAGGGCATACGGTCGCGCGCACGCGCCGCGACGCACTATGAACGCCTTCCCGCGCGCACCCGGCAGTCTCCGGCTTCGTCGTCGCTCCGAGCGGTCGGTCCGCTCTCCGCTCCGGCACTCCGTCGTCAGCGCAGTGTCCACACCATCAGGACTTCGACTCGACAGGCCGCGCAGAACTCCAGGACGACCAGGACAGGACGCGCAGAGACGACTACAGAGGTAAGCGCAGAGGCCGACCAAGCCACCGCCCTCGTGAGCGCAGGCTCCAGGGTAGGAGCGGGGAAGGATCTGCGGCTTGCGCTTGGGGCTGACCCGTAGGTAAGCTGGCGGGGCTCAGCCTTAACTCGTAGGCATTGTGTTCCATACTGATCTGCATTGTGTGTATGTTGGGTTGATATGAAGTATGATGTCTGATGCGCACTGTGGTGTGACTCGAGAGCGGGGGAAGGTTTATTCTGAGCGCAGTGGTAATACTGCAGAAGGTCGGCTGGTTCAATTGTATCACGCGAGTGATGTGAAGATGGACGGGAGTCGACGGGGGGCCAGCGCAGATGCAGTCCCGGTAAAGGTCCTAAATAACATCCGCACTGGTATGAGGTATGCTAAGTCGGGGCAACAAGGGCCTCACCCTTAGGTGGCAGGTTAGGTAAGAGCTAGCGCGCATAGGTAAGACCTCGACACCGGTTGTGCCTCACACGTGGCCTCGGGTTGAGGGCCGCATGAGTTCCACCACCGATGCACCAGACTCACCCGGGGCACGACAAGCGGCATCGGTAACGGTGGTCCAGATCCGAGGCCACGTCTGTGTGGACTTACAGCACGCTAATGCTCTTTCCTTCCAGCCACGCGGCACCAACTACGTAGGGCCCTGCTGCCCCAGCTGAACCATTGTGACGGAACTGCGATGACCGTTAGCTCCCTGACCGGTCTACGACTCTGCACCTACTTCCCACACGTCTGTGCGCGTTCCCCTTCCCACATAGTATTGTGATCAATAAAGATGACGGTATTCAGCAGTCTTCCCGCAACTCCCGCAGACACACATAGATATACAGACTTACTAACTAAACATTACTACTTCTGAAGATACACATGACTACGAGTCATGCAACCAAGCCGGAGCCGCCTACACTCACTAGGGGAATCCCCAACAGCAGCCCGCTAGGGTCCGGCGAGGTCCTGCCTGGGGGGTGTGCCCATGAGGCTGTGCTCCTCGCCTCGCAATTGCGGTTACCTCCTCCTGGCATCCATGCTAGGGTAGATCCTCCTCTTCCTTGGCCCTACGCTCCTCGACAATGCGGTGGAGTGAGCTGGCTCCAGATTCCGTGACGTCCAGTGGATGTTGGCGAGTGGACGGCAACCGGATACGACCGTCCTGGCGGCGGCAGACGGGAGAAGAATGAAGCCCGCGCGCGTTCATATTCGTCGCAGCTAATCGATGCTGCCTATTTGACAGGCGTGCGCGGTGGGACCAAGAGGGCTCAGAGACTCTGCGTCCTTCAAGAGTCGTGGCAAAAGCCACGACAACGTCTAAATCATGGGTTCTTCTCAGCTTCTGATTTAATATTCCTCATTTCTTGTTATATAGCCAATCGTAGAGTTGTCATGTTTTTTTTTGGATTTAGATTTTATTGTTTTGTTATTGGTTTAGATAAAACGAATGAATGAAATGAATCTTTTATTTAAACACGAACGTTTTCCGTATTGAGTTAGAAACTCTCCAAAACGGTTAGAACTAGTTTGAACTTTCATAAAAATTTTATTTTCAAGAGAATAGTGATTTAAAGTTTCCTTTAATGTACAGGAACGCAGCAATTTTTCAATGCTAAAACAGAGATTGCTGCACGAACTCGTCTGAGACGTCGCTATTTTTATTCTAATGATAGCAAAATTTCTGTTTGCGTGGAGTTGCTTATTTGTTAACAGTACTACAAATACAGTTGTAGAAAACACAACTATCTTCACTTTGATGTTTCAACTAAGCAGCATTTACACCATCAATCGCAGTGAGCTAGGCGACTGCGTGCCGCGATCTCTTCTTCTAACATTTTACATAATTATTTTTCTTGAAAAATAACAACTTTATAAAAATTTCAAATGTGCTCACGAGTTGGAGATGGTGATTTAAAAAATTAGCAATCTTTTAAGTCATACTAAATTTTAAGACCATTTTGATTTGAAAGATATTCAATTCCATTTCAAATGCATGAAGCTCGTCTAGAATAGTAATCAGTTTAATTTGCAAATTGTCAAATTTCACTTGAAAATTGGTACAAATTCCTTAAAACTCATGGCCGACAGGAATGATGCACCAGGCTTATTGTAAGATTAAGTATTTGCCTTCAGTTGTGTCAAGCAGCATTTTACAGGAGACTATCTCAATGGTAGGTCGGAACGGCCCAAGTGTTGTTTATGGGCAGAATAGCCTCCTTCTGTGAAGTAAGAAACTGCCGGTATCTCGACCCCAATAGAACTCTGCGCAGAGTTAGGAATGGCGGAAGTTGGACCGTTTTCGGCGTATTGATTCAAGCGTGCGGGATGAGGGCTCGTATCGCGGTCAAGCGCAGCGATCAGATGGCGCAGTAGGGAGCGACGCAGACTCGCGAGCAAGGGGTAGGGGTTCGTATCCGCGGTCTGCGTTTGTTTTGCACTTTGGCGAAACCATGCTTTTCATGTATTATAGTATGCTATCCATGCATCTACATATAACACATTCTTCACACTACATATTAGCTAACATGTTTACTTCGAAAGAATCGACGCAGTTCTTCACATCAATGGCACCTGCGAAGTGAACCATTTACGAAATATCTGACGTGATATAACTATAACTTCACGCAAAATAGAGTTACAAATAAACAAGCGTTTACTGCAAACATTTTAGTAAACATTTGAGCTAACCTGTAGCTTGAAGCATGTGTTATATGTAAATGCATGGATAACTTACTATAATATCACTAAGTGGATCATATACATGAAAAACATGGGCTTTGGAAAAGTGCAAAGCAAACGCAGTCCGCGAGATCCAAACTCTCGACCCCTCACTCGCGTGTCCGCGTCGCTCCCTACTACGCCATCTGACCGCTGCGGTTGGATGCTATCCCGCACGCGCCCGTAAGCTGCAAAGCACGTGAGTCAATATGCCGAAAACGGCCCAGCTTCGATTGTCCCCTACTCTGCGCAGAGTTGTGCTGGGGTCGAGAGACCTGCTGTTTGTTACTTCCCAGGGAGAGGCGATTCTGCTCATATACAACTCTGGAGCCGTTCCGACCTATCGTTGAGACAGTCTTCTTGTCATTCCTAGAACAGGATTCTCATGAAGAAAACGGAAATAGGGACGTGCCATACCTCTCCGGGCGCCGAAAACACGAGCACCTGGTCGACTTGCGACTGCCTCATCACGAAGTCGATGTAGGTCTGCTTCATTGGCACTCCTTGGGCTCCGACGGCTCTCTTGATGTTTGGCCTGCCCTGAATGCAAAGGCAGGGATGAGGGTGATTCTAGTGCAGTCGTTTACTAGTCGCAGAACCGCCTACCTCAAGGGTTCTGAAATTCACGTACGGTCCGCTGTTCACCATTCCCTGCTCATCCGTGCCTCCCTCCATCGCAGCGCTGAAATTCGGCTGCTCATTGCCTGAGACGTTGGACAGGGGATTAACTTCAGAGGCAACTGACGTAGTTTTCGATAATATTTTTGGAATTGAACGAAGTGCGGCGCTTATAGGACGATGGAACACTGCAGTAGAGAGGTTGAATCTGCAGCTCCTTCCGGTTCACTGCGAATGGATGCAGAAAATCTCAGACACGCGCAGCGATCAAGTGGAAGGGCAGCTATAATTCACAGCGAAATTCCATCGGTAATTGGACGGAATTTCATCAGCACTGGAACCAGTCATTCTATGCGGGAGTTTGCAATTAGCTAAAGCTTGTTGAAAAACGTGTTTCAGCTGTCTGACCATAGAAAATTCGTTGAATATCAGTGACGTACTGTTCATCTGCCGGTCAATTTCTTCGCTCAACTACAGCTGCCACTTCGGTTCGCTGCTACGAGTAGCTGAGGTGATATAAGCTGACGACATAAGGAACGCGCAAATTCTACGTAAAATTGCTAGGAAGCGTCGCGTTGCGACAAGACCACCTTTGTTTAACATCACGCTGAAGTACCGGTGGAGATCGGCCGCCAATGTGCGAAAGTCCTTTCACCTGTCGATGAATTCCATGGTCAACATTCCCTGTGCCCGGATTTATCAACGAAGGAGTCAGTAGGTCGCTACCGCAGATTTAGCCAACCGCTTCCTTTCTAGAAACTTACTGGCCCTTGTGATTCACGAAGGTTGCGGTGAAGGATGCCGCGCATGCGCCCGGCTACAATTGGCAGCGCGTCCATCTCGACAGCGCGACAGGAGGTACACCCGCCCCCTGCTGGGGCCGTGGCGTCAGGAGGTACAGCCGCTATTCTAAGGACCGGAAACTTTTTGTTTTGTGTGTCAAAGGTTTCGTACGGTAGCCGTGAGACTCTCGGTGAAGCATAGGGGGTTGGGGGTGGGTGGGCAAGGGGGATGAGAGGAAGATCGCACTTCCCCTGGCGGGGGGCGGGTGGACCTCCTGATCGTCCACCGTCCATCTCGTCGCCACTGGATCAGACATTAGCAGTAGAGCGTTACTGGTACTTCACCGCGTCATACACCCGACGCTCTAACCAGATAACCGTTACAAGGGTTTTCACCGGAAACCTATCACGCCACGCGTTGACGAATCGCGGTACGTCGCGGTTTCGCAGTAAATTTCATAGTTACCGGCCACTAAATCGGTGATGAATTCGGGCCCTGGTAGTCACCAACAGTTGAACGCTAGAGGCTCTACAACTAGTCTCGACACAACTGCTTCATGGTCCTTATAAGCGCCGGATCTTCTACCGTGGGAAACGTTGATGTAAAAATTCTATAAAACCTTGCTCAAATTTCAGTACTGAATTTTTACATAAGTAAAGACGAAAGGGATAGTTAAAGACAAAAACCCTAAAGGGTGGCGGAAAATTACTTGCGAAGTTTCAATGCGAAGATGCTTAGGAAACTATCTCAACGGTAGGTCGGAGTGACCCAAGTGTTGCAATATGGACAGAATCGGCTTTCTCTGGGAAACAGTAAAATGCAAATATCTCGACCCCAATACAACTCTGCGCAGAATTAGGAACGACGGAAGTTGGGCCGTTGGCGGCGTTAGCCCTCTGCCAGCTCGCGGAGAGCGAGCTCAAGTTGGCTGGAAACGGCGATGAGGAGCGAGCGCCGGTAGCGCAGTGGGTAGAGGGGCGGCGTAATAACCATGATCGCTGTTTCCAGACAACTTGAGCCCGCACTGCGAGTGCAGGCCGAGGACTAACGCCGCCAACGGCCCAATTTCCGTCGTCCCTAACTCTGCTCAGAGTCGTATTGGGGTCGAGATATTTACATTTTGCTGTTTCCCAGCGAGAGGCGATTCTGCCCATATATACCGCTTGAGCCGTTCTGACCTACCGTTAGGATAGTTTCCTGGCTAGACAACTTTAAATTTCGATTAAAAAATTTTCGCCTAGTTTGTAAGCAATTTGACCTTCCTTCCGAAAATGCATTATTTTTATGCACTAATTTAAGCTTATTATCTCTTAACCTTGTCTACTTCACTTATCCACTTACTATTGCCCTTCTTCTCAACTTCATCTTCCTTTAGCAATCAAATGTCTAAAATTGTGCGGTTACAGAAATTTCTCAATTTAAGTTTCTACGCCTAATTTTCGATCCAATTTCTTGTTAAGTGTCTTGTGTTATCGCCTTCGCTTTTTGTTTCATTTCACAGTGTCGAAACCTTTACTCTTTACTGGCTGTTTTGTATGCATCTAGTGTATATTAAGTTGTCCCATAAGTCTTCGCCGTTTTTTTTTTCAACGATTCACTGCAGATTTCGCCGGCGGTCTCTTGCATAGCGCTGCATAGCTTTCGAAAGAGAATGATTTGCTCTATCAGAGCATGTATCGAATTTCTTTTTTCACCATGAATTTTGTCAATTTTTAAGTCGTTGAAGTGAAAAGTGAAAAAGTAGCCATTTGCGCACTTGTTCTCTCCGCTTAGGTTTGTAATTTTTTGCGCAGTTTTTTATAGCATTTGGAAGACAATGTTCTGTAGTACAAGAATATGTGTTAGTGCTCTTTGCTCACTTGCTGTTTGCTTTGTCCTTTATTGATTTTTAGGTCATCAAATTGGGACGTCCGAAGGAGGATGGTTATTTTTTCCGACAGCTCCTGCTCTGTGGTTGGACTTTTTGGGTTGGTGTTATTGGTGATATATGTTATTCGAAAGAAAATGTCTTGCTCTATAAGAATATGTGTCGCGTTTATTGATTTCTTTTGAATATCAACAAAATGCCAAAAAGAGAAAAATCGTCTTCACCAACAACTCCTTCTCCTTCTTCAGTTGTTGGTATTCGACAGAAATCAGCGCGAGCCAATAAACGCGACAAATTCTTACTGAGCAAGACATCCTCTTCCAAACGACATATAACACCAAGCAAAAAAGTCCAACCACAGAACCCGAGTTTTGGTAAAAATTCGGACGGGAAAGTCGGAATTCCCAATTTGATGACCTAAAAATCAATATAGGACAAACGAGCAAATAGCACTAACACATATTCTTGTAGAACAGGACATTGTCTTCCAAGTGCTATAAAAAACTGCGCAAAAAATTACAAACCTAAGCGGAGAGAACAATTGCGCAAATGGCTACTTTTCACTTTTTCACTTTCCACTTCAACGACCTAAAAATTGACAAAATTCATGATGAAAAAAGAAATGCAATACTTGTTTTGATAGAGCAAATCATTTTCTTTCAAAAGCTATGCAGCGCTATGCAAGAGACCGCCGGCGAAATCTGCAATGAATCGTTGAAAAAAAAACGGCGGGAACTTATGGGACAACCTAATACTTTTTACTACAGTTCATATTTGAAGCAACGCCACCAAGGCTCCATGTAGTCCACTTGTTCTCAGTCATCGTAACTGGTTCCTCCCCTCTCTTACCTTACTGATGAGCACAGAGGGAGTAAGGCTAGCTGTTCGGTCTTCGTCTAGGGGGCCGTGCGAAACGGAGGCCAAACCAACTCTGTGCATTGACTTATTTATAGGGTGCGTAAAAAGTATTGACGCACTAAACGTAAAAGTTAGAAATAACGACACATCATAACATTTAACAAGTTTATATACGAAATGTCAACAATGATCTAGCGAACAGAATAGCATCAGGTGTATTTTATATGTGCTTTTTTGCTGCGAATGCAGGGGCGAAGACAGGCATCGCGTCGGCAAGTAGTCCACGTCGATTTCGTTCTATGCTCTGATCTTCAGTGACTCGATACTTCTGTGCCTTCAACTTGTAAAAGTGTTGTATACTCTTCAAGGACCTCCAAAGTGCTAATTCTGGCCGAAGACTCGCAACAAGGAAGGATCCGGCCAGTATCATGGTTTGTGCATTGATCACAAGCGTCTCTCGCTTTCGTGGATACAGCAGTGAAGACAAATCAGTAAAACTATCTGTATTGATGTCCTAAAGAAGCAACTGGCTCCTTGGCTCGAATCCCACCTCGAGAGTAAGCCGTGTGTCTTCCAGAAGGAATAGACTCCTGCGCAGAGTCGAGGATTGCTCAGGACTGGTGCCGCGCCAACTCGAAGGACTTCATTTCGGCAGAGGAATGACCTCTGTATAGACCGGGTTTGGATGCGCTGAATTACCCTGTATGGGAAATTTTGGAGAACAAAGCTTGCGCTACTTCCCACAAAGCTATGAAGTCAGTGAAGGATAATCTGGTCAAGGCATGGAACGAAATCCACGTGGACTAATTGCGGCGCACCGTCGATGCCTTTCCTCATCGTCTTCGCCCCTCCATTCGCCCATATAAAATCCAAGTGATGCTATTCTGTCCGCTAGATCATTGTTGACCTTTTTTATATAAACTTGTTAAATTTTATAATGTGTTGTTATTTCTACGTTTACGTTTACCTGTATCTTAAATTACTTTATCCTTCACTTTAAATTCGTTTCCTTTTTCTTGGCGTAACTTCGTCTACTTTGTTGATGTGCTGGTTTGCGACATGAATTTGATTTTGAATTATGAGATGGTGAATGATAGGGAGTTGCCGCTCGAGCTTAAACATGACAAGAAACTCTAGAAAGCCTACGAGAACAGAGCAGAGTCGGCTCGACGATCTAGGGCGGCTTCAAGCGTGGAGTCCCAGTATGGCAGTGAGAGAGACGGGTCAACCTGTCGAAGAGCGAGTTCAAACCTGGAAAGATGCATGGTGTTTCAAGTGGATTAGGAGCGCTAATTCGGCGGGGCCCGAGGTAACTGTGTTGTAGCTGGTACTGAAGTAAATGATGGCTGAAAGAAAACCTGCTTCTTTGAGCTTTTTGATAACCAGGAGAATGATCTGTGAAGTTATACTCACCTCTTAATGAGTTCGCGATGCCATGGCAGAAAGGCTGGTCCAGCATGCGCTCCACCAACCACTGTAGAATGCTGGTGTATTCGGGAAATTCGATCGTATTCGCCGTTCTAAACAGTGGTCATTCCACGTAGTCTTCTTAGTTCACGGTGTGCGGTAGCGCAGCTGGAAGAGGGCTATCACATTCACCCCGAATCGATGTGCATGGTTCGGGTCTCGCACACGTCAGCCAAGCCTTCCATTCCTTGCAGTCGGCACCAGGCCTGTCTGGGAAGGACGAAACATCGATTTTCAAGTATTTTATTTATTGATTTATTTAGTACTATAAAGAGTGTGCCATAAAGCAACTAAACGTGCTATAATGCCAACGCAGAAAAGGTAGGAAATATAAGTCAAAAACAATAGTAAGGATAGTAATAGAGACCATGTTCAATGTGATGAAAAGCAACCATAAAAAAGACCGGGGAAGGTTTCTGGTTCTAAATGTTGTTCTTCTCCATCAACCAGACTCCGAAAGTCATTGTATTGGCCAGATAGGTGTTCAAGTTGCTTCTACGATGACGCGCCGAACTAGAGTGCATGGCGTGCACTTACAAGGAAGGGGTCTGAAGCGCATGTCTGAACGGGGGGAGCGAGTCATATAGTGAGAATCCTCATCCCTCAGTTGGTCTGAAAATGTGTTTATTTTTTGCCAAGTCGTTAAACCCAAGAAGTAGTGGGTCACATAGGGATACGGCGCACCACGCCTTGGTGGGTCTTGCACGCCCGCGATGCCCCTGCAGCCAGTGGCTCGGGGCGGAGGTGAGTAGAGGGTTGACTCGTGCGAGAGAGGTCAGGGGCTTGGCTCCTCTGCGTTGCTGCACTTTTGCATTTCAACTGATTGGTTGAGATTTGGGGGATTCTGACGTCTATACCATTTTCAGACGTTTTCTGCGCAATTTTTCCAGCGGTACCTTGTGGTGTTCAACATGGTGATGTATAAACACCAGTGATACACAGGTACAAAGTGCATGAAGCACTCACTGGGCACCTTACGGGTAGCGTATAAAGGCTACAGGCTCCTCATAGTCTGTTTCCATACATGGAGCGAAGGCCTCGGGAAAACCATCCTGCTCGGATTTTCAAAAGAGACCACGTTGTGACGTCGGAGGTGGTTCAAATGAGAAACGAGGTGTGCGGATCCCGCAAATTAAGCTAAACGGCATCGATACACTCTTTCCCTCATGTCTGCCTGTCACCTGGAAATCAGAGCTCTGCTGAAGGTTTTCTAGAACCTAACACCAACAATGTCCGCCGACGGTCGAGTGGTGATCCACCTGCTCACGCTGAAGTGTTGCCCACCTTTAGACAAGGGATCTTCGAGGGAAGAAATCAAGCTGGCCGAACGGATGGCCAGCATACTAAAGGACTTCGAAGCACGTCAGCTTAAAGTTGACGAAGACGAACAGCTGGAAGCGGTGGAAGAGGAAGAAGAAGATTGGGATTCGCAAGATGAACTGATGGACGTGGAAAGGAAGCAAGCAGTGGGCATATGATAACGTTTTCGGGTGGAACTCATGTTACGGAGGAAAGGGTACGTCTTCAATTGGATTTCGGTTGCGTGCTCATAACCATGGAGGAAGACACCGCAATTCACTACACAGGCACTTTGTACCTGTGTATCACTGGTGCTGATCATTTATCACCATGTTGAATACCACAGCGTACAGCTGGGAAAATGCGCTGAAAATGGTATAGACATCAGAACCCCAAATCTCAAGTTGAAGTGCAAAAATGCAGCAGCGCAGAGGAACTAAACCTCTGATCTCCTTCGCACGAGTCAACCGTCCAGCCACCTGAGTCCGAGCCACTGGTTGCAGACGCATCACGGCGTGCTGCGCCCTATCCCATTGTGACCCTATTCCTTGGTTTTAGCGACTTGGCAAAAAATAAACACATTTTCAAACCAATTGAGGGGTGAGGATTCTCCCTATATGACTTGCTCCCCCCGTTAGACATACGCTTCAGGCCCTTCTCTTGTTAGGGCAGTAGCAGTGGGCCTTGATTTCTACCACTGTATCAACTTTAGAAGCTGCAACACGATTAATCAAAGGTTTTCGCATTAAACCGAACGGCGTTGATTACTAGCGCGCTTATAAGTATACAAGTGCTCCGACACGCCAAACAGCGTGTCCCGCACTTGCACACTTCGCGCGACTTTGCACCATCACTGACCTAAAGAAGGTAGCTTTTGTCAAACTTAAAATTCACTAACATCTAGGACTTGCTGCGTACTTCATCGGCATCAAGCCGTTCACCACTTCGGTACCTTTCATCATAGACATTTTCTCCACACCGTCCAGTAACATCATTGGTTTGTGCTGCGCAGTACTTCGGCCCCTCCACTGTGTACACGTCTTCCGAATCCAGGCGCCAGCTTCCCCTCACTCGTTTCTTCTTTCTAGATCTAATTGATGGTCCGCCTTTACTGGTCTTCCCCCCCCCCCCCACCTTCCTGGTCCCAACCCCTGGCCCACTTCTTTGTTTACACTATTGACCCCCTACTGGTCTCTTCTTGCTGGCTTCCTCGCCCTGGTCCCTCCTTCAGGTTGTTCCTTTCCTTCCTGGACGCTCACCTGGTTCACTCTAAAGGGCCCTTACTTCCCTTCTCCGCCACCCCTTAGTGGTCCTACCATGCTCAAGGCAGACGTCAGTGACACGTATTCAGAATCAAACGCTCAGAAACGCGCGCAGACGCCGTTGTGTCAATAGAGAGGAGGCTTTGCTTGCTTGGCTGGAGGAGCATCCCATGTTGAATTCTGGATGCGGCCGCTCGTCGTACGATGATTTCAAAGATCGACTGTATTTTTTTTGAATTTGTTCCTGAGCATTCAGCCTGGTTAATAATCGATCATTATTATCGTCATGCTTTTCTAATGATTGTTTCCAACGCTTGGTGATGACCCCACTATCATGTGCATTGAACAAATAAATAAATATACTCCCATTCTCGCGGCGCGCCCACTTGTTGCGGAGTGATTGGTCTGATGCATTGTTCTCGCAGTGTAGGCCATATTGACGACTAATTCCCAATTCCGTGTGCGCTGTTTTGATAGATGAAGCAATGATTAATCTACTGCTGAGAAGTTGGATAACAGTTCAATAACAGGCTACGAAGAATCCTCAGTGAAATAGAATGGGATTGGAGTCTGAGCTCATCAGCGTATGTCGCATTACCTTGTGCTATCCAATAAAACGTCCTCCAGGTCAAGGAGACGGTATAAGACCTACATTCTTCAGCGTCTGGACTGCGGCGTGGTATCGTTGTAGCTCGTCGTCCGACAGCATGCGCAGCTCTTTCCTTCAGAATGGAGCCATCATCAAGGAAAACTTCGAATCCTACAGGGTCTCCATCCAACAAAAACCTACCTGACAGCCTTCTTCAGCAGCTGCTTGTTTGGCAGCGTGCAGTCTCCATTCGGAGCGAGATGTCCTGAAGTGAGATGTCTGTCATCTGCAGTGTTCGTCAAGCTTGAAGGAGCCAGCTGGCAGACCTTTCAGGTAGGGGCATAGACATGGCAAGTCCATGCACTCGTAGATAGAGTTGGCGATTGGCGCCTGCGCGGCGAAAATGGCTCGGTAGCCGGCTACTGTGGCTTCCATTAGCGGTGGAAGAGCGTTCATCTCCTCACCGACGTGGGCCTAGAAAGAGATGCATTGGAGGTCAGACCAAGCTACCCTACCTGTATGGCACATTCTTGTCTTGTTCACGAAGTTCAAGTCCCTGCAACTCTAGGTAAATGGAATGTAGAGAGGAAGCCAGTTACTAGAGCATAGGACACATAGCATTTTACAACTTAATATCGAAAACAAATTTAACTTTAAGAAATTAAATTTCAAATGTAACTTTTTTAGCTCTATCAAACTAACAAAACAATCACGGCAGTCAAAAAATCTAGAGCGCAGCCTAAAACCAAAAAAAAGCATGTGGGGTAATAATTCGTAAATTTCGCTACTAGTTTATAATGTCGTCGAGACCTCACCGATCACAGTATTCCATTCAAGCCTCTGCGAAATGAAGAATGGCATCGTCACCATATCCTACTTCCAAGAGGAACCAAGAACATTTCGTTTTTATACCAATTTGTTCCGAATCAAAACTTCTGTACCGGACCCAGTTATCCCCGTTGGTGGAACTTAAGGTTCCTTCCCTCAGAAGTACGGGCTGCGATACAGAACATCAAGAAAGGCACAGCTCCCGGAGGAGACCGCATCACGGCCGACGTTCGTCGAGCAGGGCAACATCGCCTGCGCTCAATTCTCGCAGCACACATGACATCTTGTCTTCAGAAGGAAAGGATCCCAGACCAATTGAGCAACTCGCGCACCGTCATTCTTCACAAGAAGGGCGACAGAAAAGATCTGAACGACTATCGGCCAATATGCTTTTTGAGCGTGCACTGCATGCTGTTCACGAAGATCATTCTTGAGCGCATATCGCTAACATTGGATGAAGCGCAACCGGTAGAACAAGCTGGAATTCGTCGAGGATTCGGCGTGGACCACGAACGGACCGTCGCGAGGGTCATCGACGTATATAGGGGGTACCGTTTGCCCCCTATCCTAACCTTTGTCTACTACAATAAGGCCTTTGACAGCGTGGTAACGAATCCAATTCTGTCAGCGCTTGTCGACCAGGAAGTGGACACGTCCTACGTATCGCCACTGCTCAACGACAATACAACTGTTTGAACGCCCCATCAATATCTTCATCTAGAGGCCTTTGTTACACCACCGCTCATCCCGAACGACGTCTAAGGCCGGGGGCATACTTTCATCGCCGCGATGCCATCGCGGCGCTCAGTTCATGGCCATTTCGCCGCGTGCTGCCGAATAGTCAAAGAAAACTTCGCCGCGGCCGCCGCAACAGTGGCGCTCGGCATGCGCGATGGCTTCCCGCGCCCATCGCGGGCATGGCATACTTTTTCGCGCCGCGCGCGGAGTTTAACGTTGGTCCTGGATGGATCGCCGTCGCGCTCCCTTGCAGAGCGATGGGCGATGCGACCAGCACAGAGAAATTCAAATTCTTTCGCGTCGCTCTGCAAAACTCATCGCCGCGATTCCATCGCGGCGACGGGAAGTATGCACGAGGCCTAAGGGGTTGTTTAGTGTGCGCGCGACGCGCGACGCGATACACGTGTAGTGGCCGAATTGATCGAGGGACGCGATTGATCAATTCAGCCACTACGCAGGCATCGCGTCGCGCGTCGCGCGCCCACTAAGGCTTATGTTATACTTCGGCGACGCTGTGCTGTAGGGGCTGCTACGCACTGCGTAGCAGCCCGCACATCACAGGGTCGCCGGCGACGTCGCCGAGAGCTCAGCAGGGGTGTTATACTTCCGCCGCCGACGTCATCCAAGGATGGCAGAAAATGCGCTCCGATGGAGTGTTATGATTGTGGGTTGGTTCTTCGTTCCCGGAACTGCCATCATCACCACCGTACTTCGAATTACGAAATCGAGAAGTGCAAAAGACGCCGTCTTGCGAAAACAAAAGTGCAATTCTCTAGAACACTGAGTGTTAGGGAGGGAGTGGGACCTTAACCTTAGCTCCCCTTCACTTTATCACTTTTCTTCCTTTTTGTGTGTGTTGAGAGTTAAATTTTCCTTTGCACTTCGAGAATTCCGCGTAAATTTAATTTAAATACGATTTAACGAAAAAGGTCTTTGCTAATCCGAAAATGCTGATAAAATAGTTAAATTGGTAAATCAATAGTCGTTAAATGCCCAACACTATTCCGTACTTCTATTATTATTATGTCTATATAATTTGTCCATAATCAATTAGTAGTTATAATTAGTAGTTTGTTATATCAATTAGTAGTTTGTTATAATCTCTTTACAAAGTGACCTATCGATTAATTTGTGCTTATTTTAAAGTTTAAAACCTAAAAACGCACTATGCCTTGCGAAAAATACAGGGTATCCTAAAAAAATACAGGTACTGTTTGAGTGGTTCTAACATTGCTGAAAAAATGGGCTCCGATGCTCTCCTGTCAACGACGTCCCCGACGCCGCCACAGAATCTGTTGACGACGCCGCGGACGTCGACCACGCGTCTGTGGCGACGTCGACGACGTCTGTAGCGACGTCGGCGACGTCGGTGGTGACGTCAGCGTCGGCGACGTCGGTGACGGGCTGTCGGTGACGCGTCGCAGCGTCGGCGACGCGTCGCCGAAGTATAACATAGGCCCAAACAAGGCCCTAATGATATGCTCCTATATCGATCGCGCTGCGCGATCGATATGGGGGCACACATCAGGCGCCGGCCGGAGTGAGTGATGGTAGAACAAAGGCCAAAAGGGCGTTTCAACAAGGCGACACCATCTCGCAAAAGTGGTTCACCGCCGCCTTTCAGTGGGTGATGCAGTCGCTCGACTGGGACGAGAAGAGCATTGTGTGGATGGAAAGTTGCTTTCGAATCAGCGTTTTGTCGACGACATCGTAATTTTCTGGACGATTGCCGCCGAAGCAGGAACGATGCTGAAGGAACTTAACGAAGCATTGATGAAAATCGGACTGCAAATAAACCGGAAGAAGACACAGTTCATGAAGAACGCCTGGTGTGAATGAGGCTAGATCAACATTGATGGCTCTCCTTTGACGGAAGTAACATCATACGTTAACCTGGGCCGTTCTATCAACATGGACAACGATAAGAAGGTGAAACTATTAAGAAGGAGAAGACTGCGTAGTCGGCCTATGGGGGCCACTGACCAATTCTCGGATCCTGATCTACGCGCCCACCTGTTCGATTCAGCCCTCTGCTACGCTGATGAAACGTGGGCTCCACGTCAAAGCCCTTGCGTATTAAATACTTACAGAGCGCTCGAAAGATGTGTTCTCAAGTTCAGCTGGTTATCACAACACCGATCTGGCCTTCGCAGCTCCGACTTACGCACGATGTCACGACTAAGAGACCCGGCGGAATACACGTCGAAGATGAAGCAACGATGGGCCGGTCATATCATGCGAAGTACGGACGACCGCTGGACAAGGAGAACATCGGAATGGATTGCAAGAATGCCCTCGAGGAAGACCCCAACAAGATGGTCAGATGTGTTCGTCGAAAACATCGAAAGGCACCGTTTGTTGCCCAATTCTAATTCAAAATCGGCTGATGGTCGTTGTCCTGTTCCAATTGAGCTGTGCGAACATCATGGGTGACTATTACGACAGAAAGAGAAGAATGGCGATTGCGTTGGGGCCCGCACGACCAGTGAAGACGAGCCGTCTAAGTAAGCTGTTAATGTGGCTTACATAGGTAAGAGAGAATGGGCCACCCGTTCACATCCGATCAGAGCAGACTTGCTGGTGACCTATCCGCGCCAGCCTATCGGGCCACCGGATCGTACGCGCCTCTCTGAAAGGCAGACTTGTTCGACAGTGCCTTATTGGTCTGCTACGTCTCCATTCCCACCCCACGTAGGCCACAATAACGGCTACTATCTAGATTTTTAATCCTGAAAATGCTTCCGAAATTTTCTTCGAAACATTGAAAGCTTACCCGAGCTGCCTTGTCCGATTTGTATAGCTGATGACACATAATCCTAGCGGCTTCGGTTGGAGCTAGAGCGCAAGGATTCTCTTGTGCTCGCGCCGCAAGCGCTAGCGCCAGAAGACCCAAAAGGATCATTCCTCTCTGTAAAATCTACAGATTTCTTTACAAAACTTTTGAGTGTTTTGGAGAGATACAGCTTATTGTTAAATCAGATTGTAAGGATAAATACTTGTATTCACAGCAAAATGATCAAAAATTGTTTCTAATCAGTTGTAGCATAAGATAGTTTTAAGCCCTATTGCGGCAACGCGGCAGCCCTGTCTTTAAGCACGGGGCAGAGACGCAGAATCGCCGCGCGAAGCAAAACTTCCCAGACCGGACTGCAGCTGATGTGCCGCCTGCGCGGCAGACGCGGTGCCGCTTACGCGGCAGCAGCTGCCGCAAACGAGGCACAGCGGCAGTAATACCTCAAGGCGTTATTGCCGCTGCAGCCGCTTTGCTGCCGACAATTTCTGTATGGGCTCTAGCTGATCGTGGCGGGATCTAGGATGGAACCTGGTAATGATAATGGTAATGAAACCGCGTTGGTGAAACCGGGTTTGGGAGTGTTTTGGAGAAAAACAGCTGATTGTTAAATCAGATTGTAAGGATAAATACTTGTATTACGTAGCGACGCGACGACTCGCGATGCGCGTCGCGAGCCGTCGCCATCGCTGAGGCTGACATAGTTCACACAGTTCTGCAGACGGAGACTTTTGCAGAATTTTAGAGAATCAGCTGATTCAGTGCATTTTTTCTTAGATTCCTTGTTTTTTCGATCGTTACGTTCGTGATTTCGCGTTTTTCCTGTTTTATCGCCATCTGATCCGTAAACCCTTGTAGGATTGTGGTTTTCAACGGTATTTCGTCGATGTCGAAAATGATAACTTTATTCCAAATCTAAGGAATGAAGACGGTGTTTCTATTTCCTCAGCTCGTGGTAAAGCTAACCTTCTTGCAAAGGAGTTTCAGAAGGTCTTTAACCAATCCGCTTGCAGTAGTTCCGCGTTTTTCGTCTCCCAGGACAATGCATTACCAATTTTCCCCCAAATGGGGCCTACGCTGTGGTTTCATAAAGAGGAGATTTTCGACATATTAATTAAATGGCCTAGTCTTTCTCAACGTCCCCGGGTCATCTACCATTAACGTTTATCAAACAAGTGGCGGATTGTATTGCTTATCCGTTAGAACTAATTTTCAATTCGAGCTATATGAGAGCTGACGTTCCTACAAGGTGGAAACATGCCTTTATTACGCCAATTCGCAAAAAGCCACCATTCAATCAACCGGGTAATTACCGGCCTGTCAGTATAACCTCTGTATTCGTTAGAGCTTTTGAAAAGATTATCTCTAAGGACCAGTTTGGTTTCCTGAAACAACGCTCGGTGGAAACAGCTGTTCTTTCTGCTCTAAACGAGTGGACTAAATCTATGGACCGTAGAAAACGCAAAGATATTGTATTTTTTGACTTTTCAAAAGACTTCGATAAGGTTCCTACAGAAAAATTATTGCACAAGATGGGAAGGATAGGCATACATCCTATGATTGTAGACTGGATAAAGAGTTTTCTTACGGGCAGAGCCTATCAAGTCAGAGTAGGAGGAGAGTATTCATCGGTTTATTCTGCCCCCAGTGGTGTTCCACAGGGTGGACTACTATGGCTTTACTTTTTCTTTTGTATACGTATGAGATTCCTGATTCAGTTCAAAGGTTTGGAGTTTCTTGTAAAATGTACGCGGATGATATAAAGGTCTATAGAGAAGTCGACAATCAAGAAAGCTCCTGTGATATCCAAGCGGCTATAAATTTTGTAGAGAATTGGGCAAGCACCTGGAAACTACCCCTTTCGGCTGAAAAATCACATTGTCTCGTGATTCAATCTAAATCTCAAAGTCACCGTCCAACATACACACTCAACGGGTCGATTTTGGAGCAGCTTACAAGTGCACGAGATTTAGGGTTCCATTTCTCGGGTAACCTAAACTTTGAGCACCATTATAAAGCATTTGTAAAGAAGGCTAACTACTGAATTTATAACTTGTTTAAGGTATTGATAACCAAAGATCAACCTTCTTTTGTGAGAGCCTACAAATCTTACGTAAGGCCCATTGTAGAATGTGGTGTCTCAGTTTTCAGTCCCTGTCAAAAGAAGGACATAAACTCCTTGAAAGTGTTCAGAATAACTTTACCCGTAAGCTTTTTTTAAAGTGTCGTGGTCAAAATTACGACAATATTCCGAGTGGGTCTGACAGGGCCAAAATGCTCGGGTTGTCTAGCCTTGAGACTAGACGAAAGCGAGCAGATTTAGTTATGTTGTTCAAAGTTCTGACAGGAAGGCTTTCCATTGACCCAATTGGATTTTTTGGCACCCCTTTGACAACTGACAGAAGAGGGCATCTCCGACTCTACCTGCCACTTCCAAGGTCAAAAGCAAGGTCAAGTTTCCTCATTCACAGGAGCATCAGAGAGCTCAACATCTTGCTTTCTGAGAACGAGAACATTGTTAATATGTCTCTATCCTCTTTTAAGCGTTTAATTGCACTAAGGTTTCGTTAGGCTTATTTTTTGTTTGTTATATGTTATTGTTAGAATCTTACCGCATGTGATTATTATCCGTGCCTTGTAATAAATAAATAAATAAATAAATGTCATGTTTAGCTAGGGGGTCCGCCATGCCTGTGTCTACTCATGCATTTCTTTCGCTCCTGATTCCATCCACGGGCACGGAAACCCACGCTTCTGTGCTCGACACGACACGAGAGGGTTGTCGTGACGTGTCTAGCACGGAAACGTCTCAGTTGTGGCCCAATTTTTCCAAAATGGTGTTTAGCTGGGGGGGGGGGTCCGCCATGTCGACTCATGCATTTCTTTCGCTCCTGATTCCATCCACAAGCAGGGAAACCCACGTTTTCCCTGCCGGACATATCAGTAGAACCTCCCTTGTCCGGCACAGAAATATAGATTTCCGTGCCGGCGAGGAAGTTCAGAGGCGAAACAAATGCGAGGATCGGCACAAAAGTGAGAAAAACAGCCTAGAAAAATATCTCCTCCAAAAACTAGTCGTTCAATTGGCACATTTCTGTGCCTTTCATGTCAGTAGAACCTCCATGTGACTTGTCCGGCACAGAAGTGCAGATTTCTGGGCCGGCGAGGAAGTTCAGAGGCGAAAAAAATGCGAGGATCGGCACAAAAGTGAGAAAAACAGCCTAGAGAAATATCTCCTCAAAAACTAGCCACGACGAAAACCCTACGAGAAGAACAACAGAGACATCGCATGACCACCCAATATCCCCAGACGTGTGTTGAAACTGCTGTGGTATGGTCACGAAACAAGGAAGTGTCGAAATAAGTGAGCGGAAGTGCATAGAATAAGGACAAGCGCTCCCCCTCCGCGACCATCACTTCCCGTCGCTCGTCGCTAAGCAGTGCACCCGTCGCTCGTCGCTAAGCACGAGCGACGGGCTGCGACGGCCGTCACAGGGGAGTATGTTTCACTCCCGCGACGCGGAGGTATAACACCCCTCTGCGACGCATCGCAGGAGCGATGGCGCATCAACTGACAATCGCGCCCCACTGCGCCGTCCGTCACTGCAGCGAAGGCGCGCCGTTTATAGTTGCCCCGGGCCCGTCGCTAGAGCGACGCGGGAGTATACCATAGGCCTAAACGGCAGTTTTGCCTCCTACGAGGCAGTTTTTGGCCTCTGCGCGTACGCGGCCGCCGCAAAAGTGTGCGTAAGGTATTACGGAAATGTTGAAATGCAAGCAAACAGATCCTACTATATATAAGCGAGAACGGTTGTTTTGTCTGTCTGTGTGTGTCTTTTAGCACAGAAGTGCTGGAGGAGTGTTTTGTGGAAAATTGTGGGGATGAGGGGTTATAATTGTGCAACGTGTCTGGCGACTCAGCAGGCGTGCCGAACATGTCCAACGTGAGAACGCCTATGACAAACTAACAACGAAGTGAAGAACGATTCGTGCAGAAGTAGCAGCAGTATCTTAAGTTTTACAAAAATTGATTGAGCACTCTCTGCACGACCCGTCGCCTGCGCGACGCGGCAGTATACCAAAAGCCTTTACGTAGTTTAGTGATATTGCAAGGTCGAGCGAAACGCGCTAGCGGGAGAGAAGCCGTTAGGCGTATCGGAGCATTGATATAGAATGTAAAGGCCTTCACACACTTCTGCGGCAGCGCCGCTCGCCGCTATGGTTAAGGATAGGGCAGGGATGCTGCCGGTGGCGAGCTCTGCGTCCCTGACCTATGTTTAAGAACAGGAACGCGACGTTGCCGCAGAAGTGTGCGGAGTCCATAAGGCGCAATACTGGAATGGGGGAGGGGTCAGTAGTTTTGAGAGAATTAGTGCTCTCCGCTTCAGCGAAGAAGAGCACAATAAACCCCACTTTCTCCGCCTCCCGGCTCGCACAAGCTTTACTGACTGCATGAGAAATAAAAAGCATCGGTAAAAAAAAATGGCCATAAAAATGCCCGATGAAACTACGCGTTGTGCCTCGTGCACGAGCGCAGCGGCCCAATCTGTATGAGTTCGCGCGTTGTACAGGTTCGCGACAACTTGTCCTCGGCGAATACGCAGGCCATATCCAATGCGAGCAGAACTCGCTTGCGATTTCAGTGTAAGAATTGTCGCGAGGCCACCGCACCGATACGACACTGTATGTGGCGGAGCCACGGTTGATCAGACGGGTAATCCCTTTACGTCCAAGGGCAGGACCTCTGTAGAGGCCACTGTGTGACTTCTTCTAATATTATTAGGTTGTCCGGAAGTAAATGAGCGTTTGTAACTCGAATATTAAAATTAGCATAACGCATGACTCAGCTCAGAAAAAATTTATCAATCAAAATAATAATCATTAGAATCAGTACATTTTTGCCAAAAAGAAACTGGTTTACGTATGCCGATAGCCTAGAAATTCGGAGTTCTGGAGGTGATGAAAGCGTTGAAGCCATTTTCGGCATCATCTTTGTTGCTGAATTTTTTATCCTTCACATGGCGATCCAAATGCTTGAAAAAATGATAATTGGTAAAGGACAGATCTGGTGAATATGCTGGATGTGGCAGTGTTTCATATCCCAATTCATCCAGTTTCAGGACAACAATTTTTGAAACGTGCGGACGCGCCTTGCCGTGTGGTAGGATTGGGCCTCTTCGATTGACCAAAGCCGGCTGTTTTTCAATCAACTTCTGGTGCATCACTTCTGTTTCGGCACAGTACTTCTCCGCTGTGATAGTCTCTCCAGTCCCCAAGAACCCGTAGTGGACTATACCAGCCATTGTCCACCAGGTCTTCTTTGAATGATGGATACTGGGTTTCAGCATCTCCTTGCGACTCTCATTCCTGTCCAGCCATTGTGCAAAGCGACGACGATTGTCGTAAAGAATCCGTTTTCCGTCGCATGTGACGATCCTGTCCAAAAAGGGTCCTTTAGACTGCGCAGCGTTAACGAAACACATGTGTCGTGACGCTTAAGCATCTGCCTGGCGGTCAGCTCGTGCGAGATCCATTTATCCAATTTCTTTACTTTTCCGACCGCATTCAAGTGGCGACTGATAGTGCTGCCGTCAATGCCGAAACGCTGAAGTAGCGCTCTCACAGTTTGACGCGGATCCGCCTCAACCATGGCTTTGAGTGAGGAGCGATGGCGGCCTTCCTCGGTCTTCATCTTCAAGACTTTCATCCCCAGATCAAAACCTTTCGAACTAGTGGCGCATTTCAGCTGCACTAAGATACCAAGTTTGAATTCGTAGAAGAAAATTTAGCAAAATTGCGTTCAGATATCTGAAACAGCAAAGCTAAAAATTGGGAAATTTTATGTTCTAAACAAAACTTGAAGACATGGTTAAAGAGAACACGAACTTGGCTTTCCAATAGCATAGAACACTACAAGGTATAGAACATTCATTATGGGAAAAAATGTACTCCAGTAATAGCAATGCAAAACGCTCATTTATTTCCGGACAACCTAATATTTATTTATTTATTTGATGTTTCCGTTCCTTGCTCCCCCATTTCCGATCCACCTACATATTTGCGCATCATAGATGAATCGAACATGGAGAGGCAAGGTCAGTGAAGACTTCTGTACTCCTCATTCTTATAAACGTAACAATAATACAACAAGAAAAAGGCTATCTGTGGGAATTTTATGGCACTTCCCACTATCGGTCCTAAACCCGGGTAAACGAGGAGGATGGTCTCCTGTGGAGGGGCCACAAATCAGGCAAGAAACCATGGAAGACCGGGATCAAACTTAAACTCAGGCTACCGCATCCGGAGCAGATGCGCCGCCGCTGGTGATTCGAAACCGGTGCGCCGGTGTAAACTCCACCACTGGTTATACGGCAAAGATGTTCATTCCCAAGAGAGATGTTACCGTTGCCTCGTAGGAGCCTATCAAGCAGGAAAGAAGGATATGATCGCACGTGAGCTCGTCAGATATAAAGTGAGCATTGCCGCGTTATCTGAACTACAACTCAACGCCTCCGGAAGAACGACGATACGTGTTCCCGACAGAACCGATCAGGTTACACTGGTTTATTCAAGTGGAGGCAAGCATACGGAAGGAGTCGGATTTGCTTTGGAGGAAATGCAACGTACTGGCGTCCCATTCAGTCTCCAGTGGATGGTAGTTCTAACCTTCGATGGCACATTCCGAGCTCACACTGTCTCAGTGCGCGGCCCAACTGATCTGGTCAGCCCTGGTGACGGAAAAGACGATTTCTGCACCAACTTTCAAAACTGTGTTTGACCTGGTTCCCAAAGCAGGTGTGATAACAGCCACTTGATGCTTAAGAAAATGACGTGGATCATCCAAGACAGTTTCTTTAAGCCTCACGTGGCTGGTATCGAGGTTGTAAGCTGTTACAACGATGTCGTGTTACGATCGAAACTCTAGCGCTAGGCGGTGCCCGAACCGGCTCCTCCTGCTGAGCGGGCGAGAGTGCTCTAGGCCATCACAGCACTGGCACTGTTTGATGGAAGGTAACATTCACGTCGTGGAACCCATCAGCATTCACACGTATATTGGGATGAAGCGGCCGCTGATATCAGCATGGAGCCTGTCAAACTGGAGGTCTTGATAGAGGTGATGGTGTAACTTCGCATTCCCGCCCGGTCAACAGGAAGTGCAGGTTCGAATCCCGCCTGGCGCAACTAAACGTCGTTGTTACAGGCGTGAGACATCGATCTCTCGATTTCTTGTCGTATGTCGCTGACCGGTGTGACTTTCCCCTCCTTTCGATATGCCCAGGTTACCGAGGAGTGCGTCAGCACAGCAAAAACGGTGCGGACGCATAGCTGAACATGGAGCCGGACGTTCTTTTTCTTCTATGGTCACCAGGAACTCGTCAGTTTCTCATGCACACAGTTTTCGTGACTCGGGGCCTGACTCGTCAAAGACATAGGTAACTTTTACGCAGAATTGTAAGCGAAAAGCTCAGATAACGCAACTTATCGAGCGATATGGTGAGCGATAAGTTGCGTTATCTGAGCTTTTCGCTTACAATTCTCCATAAAGATTACGAAAGTCGTTGACGAATCCGGCCTCCGGCGTTCGGCTGATCCTATTCAGGATGACTCGAGTGAACAGCTTGTAGACTACGTACAGTAGGCAGATCGGGTTATAGTTATATAGTTTTATAGTGCCCAGGCTGTTAATAAGCAATGGCGCGAGATTCCTCAGGTGTTTGGGTCCGATTTGTCGGGCCGGGTGCTGTACGATTCTTTACCGGCGAGATGACGTGTCGGATCTCCATTCTTCGCAAATTGGCATAGAGGCAGGTCGACATTACAGCTGAAGAAATAGGAGGAGAGATCTTCGTGAGTGGCTTTCTTTATTGCCCTTTTGGGCAAAGTGACTGTTCCGTCCTTCTGAATGGAAAACCCTATTCTTCAAAAAGCATACCAACATATCACATGTAACCAGATGTTACAAAAAATTTCAACCTAGGAATCTAACGTTTAGAAGAGAAACCCGATTTGTTTTTAACTATGCTAACAAGAAGTAAGAATCACCTTACACAACTCTACACAAGTCTCGTAAACTTGCTTCAACAGTAACGTCCTGCAGATATTTGTAAAGCGTTATTGTTAGTGCAGTCATGAGAGGTTCTGTCCGCGGAGCAATCTTGCATAAAATGGTCACTTATCCCTTTGAAATCGTGCTGTGATGTTGAAAATATTGACAGATAGAATGCGTCGTCACCTGAACAAGGTTGAACATTCATCAAAGGTTTTGTATTTAAAAAACAATCAACTTTTCAATACACAAAGTGACAGGGCTAGTACCATGTATCGGTAAACTTCAATATGTATACATGCATGAACAAAGGTGGCGATGTCCGTTCCTCCACGTGGTACCACTGGAAACTGCTCGCTTTGTGAGCTAAGCTAAGCACGGACACTCGAATGCAGGCGACAGGCCCTTGTGACAGGCCGGCCTACGAAGACCCATGTCACATCACATGGTATATGATAAGTCAGGTTCTGTGCTACGGCGTCCGCGCGAGCCGACGCCCACTCGCAGAGCCCGGCGAATATGGAAAGTATGCGAGGGTCCCAGATGCGAGGACGGCATCGGGGGGCAACTGAGCTAGTCCGAAAGTCCCGTAAGGTAGGCAGGACCAGCGTAGCAACGCTGAATGTGGGTACGTTGACGGGCCGCTCGTGCGAGCTGGTTGAAGCACTGGAGCGTAGAAGAGTTGATTTCTGTGCGGTGCAGGAGATGAGGTATTCCTGCAGCAAGTCAAGGGACATAGGACGTGGCTTCAAGGCCGTTCTATGTGGAAGTCCCAGGACCACCAGTGGTGTCGGAATAATCGTCTCCGAACGATTTCGTGACTCGATTGTAAGCGTTGAACGCTATGACGATCGGTTGATGAAGATCGTTGTCGCCGCGAAGGAGCGACTCTATCACTTCTTCTCTGCGTATGCTCCGCAGAGTGGCTGCTCCGATCAAGCCAAGGAAGAGTTTTGGAGCCTGCTTGATGAAAAGACAGCAGAGGTACCGCCGAAAGATGTCATCATAGTCGTTGGTGACCTTAATGGGCACGTAGGTGCTGCGAAGGACGGGTACAGCTGTCATGGTGGTTTCGGACACGGGTCTCGTAACGCCGATGGTGAACGCATTCTTCAGTATGCGGAATCGCATAATCTCACCATTGTGAACACCGTTTTCCGAAAACGCGACTCCCACCTCATCTCATACTATAGTGGGAGCTCCAAGTCTCAGATAGACTTTGTCCTTGTCAAGGACCGCGACCGAGGTCTTGTCACAGATGCGAAGATCGTGCCACAGCATCGACCGCTAGTGTGCCCTTTAAGATCACCCCTCCTAGGGTGCAGCAGGTTGAGCGATGCGGTGCTGTAAGAATCGGTTGCGGGGCTACTCGCCCCCGCGACCGCGGTTGCGAGCGCGGCAGGAGAGATTCCAGACGAAAGAGTGCACGCGGGCGCGAATGTCTCCATACTTGGTCCACGTGTGAATCATGAGCTCACGTCCGCGATGAGGGAGTCTCCAAGCACGATGACGGCTTAAAATCTACAGGGACTGGTACCGACCACATCACGCAAAGGCCGGTTGCATTGACACGCTTAGGAGGTCGCATTGAAATATTTGCGAGCAACCATAGGAGGGGAAGATTTTTAAGGAGGAGTGGAGGTGCACGACTCAAATGCTCCAAGCAGATAACTTCTCGAACTACGCTCCAAAGCTGTGATGGACGAAAGCTCTTTCTCCACCTCTCTGGGACCTTCGAGGTCTAACCAGACACCTGAATGTCCTCATAATATTCTTAATAGAGGTCTGCCAATGCTCCTAGGATTTTTCCTACCGTCTTTACGACAGTGGAGTGGCATGAGTCGAAGAGTCGACACATACACAGTCAGTGTAGATAACCTATAATAGCTGGCCGAAAAGCTAAAGAGCTTAAATGGAGTGAAGAATATTGGTCATATGTGCCCCCAACACTAAGGTCTTCCGTATAATGAAGGAGTGAGGCTCACCCTGTAGGACAGCACTATGCAGCGCTTGGGGCAAGGCGGAATAGCCATGGAGTACATGTTGACCCCCCCCCCCCTCTGGTCAATTTGCATCTATAGCCATGTGCCATATGTTTCCCATGATCCAGGCATATCCATAAACGCTTCGAAAGAACCCGCTGGATATCTGAAAACGCCAAGGACTCAATTTCTGGCGTCAAGCACAGAAAATAAGGGCCTGATGTCTGATACAAAAGCTACCATCACGTACAGGCCTTCTCTATTAAAGGCAAATATGATAGACCAGCCCCTATCCCTGGTTAAGATGCTCGTAGCAGTGTCCGTATGGTAATACGGGATACCGTCGAAGCAGAATGCCTGGCGCATCGTTGGGATCATCACCGTAGTTCAAGTGCATATTTTGCAAATCCAAGGATTTCTGTTAAAAGTCTAGTCAGTGTTTCACCATTCCTGGGCACGTCTGGCACCAATTAACTCACTCCGGAGATGGTTTACTGCCACTAAGTGAAACGGATTCTCATGAACCCACGTGCAAAAGTGCACGGAGAGGTAGAGGTTCCGGCTGCGAGTGAGAGATTCGGTTGGCAGCGAGAGACGCCAGACGTCGTGCGAAACTCCGTTCGCGCGCCGACTGTGACGTCACGGGGGCGAGTAGCCCGGAGACCGTAAGAATCAAGTAGTGGCGAATGAAAGAGAAGGAAGCAGCTGTGATTTCCCGCGTGCAGTTGCCGACAGTCACGACTGTCGGCGAAACTTGGAAGGAAGCAACCGACGCGATACGCCAAGCTGCAAGGTTGGAACTCGCCATAACGAAGCCTGGGCGACGCAAGGTCGACAAGCAGACATGGCTGTGGACGGACGATGTGAAAGCGAAGGTTAGAGAGAAGAAATCGCTTTATCATGTGTTTCTCAGCGATAAAACAGCCGACAACTGGCAGAAGTATCAGAAGGCGAAGAAGGCTGCAAAGAAAGCCGTGGCTGTTGCAAAAGCCACTCATTATATGATGTCAACGAAACGCTCGAGTCGCGCGATGGTGAGCGGTATTTGTATCTGCTAAAACCTGCCATCGCCAAACCGAGGATATTGAAAAGTTCTTTGGAATCAATGATGAGAGCGGCCATCTTCTGACAGACCGCAAAAAGGCGCTGAAGCGATGGCGTGATTACTTTGGGGAAATTTCCACTATGGAATTTCCTCACCCGGCCATCCCTTCTGTGGGTTCTGTTCACGGTCCCGTTCACAAGATCACCGTGGATGAAACAGAAGCGGCTCTGAAGAAGATGACGCCATGCAAGGCGACAGGACCGGATGATCTGGCAGCCGTTGTTTGGAAATCGAAGCTCTGGTATCCTGCTGAGTGGTTGGCTGAATTCTTCAACCAGGTAGTAAAGGAGAAGAAAGTACCGGAGTGTTGGCACAACAGTACGACGATTCCGATTTGGAAGAAGAAGGGCAGTCCTGCATACTGCTCCAATTATCGTCCGATTCGCTTGCTTTCGCACAGCATGAAGATCTTCGAGCGAATCCTCGATAGACGAATTCGTGAAATCGTCAAGCTCTCCGACAACCAGTGCGGCTTTGTGTGGGTTGTGGGACCATTGATGCTATACACGCCGCCCGCCTCCTGGTGGAAACAGAAGCCGGCGCATATAGTCTTTCTCGACTTGGAGAAGGCCTTCGACCGCGTACCGCGTGAGGTTATATGGTACGCCTTGCGACAACACAACGTACCCAAGGAACTTATAGAGTGGGTGCGGATGCTCTACTCTTGCCCAAAGAGTAGAGTGCAAGCTGCAGCTGGAACCTCAATGGAGTTTCCCATCTCTGTTGGGGTGCACCAGGGTTCTGCGCTTTCTCCACTCCTCTTTGTTGTCGTCATGGATGCCACTACGCGAGATCTTCAGCATCCTGTTCCATGGACGCTGCTTTATGCTGATGACGTGATGCTCGCTTACGAAGATAAAGATGATCTCGAGCGACAGGTGCAAGCTTGGTGCGACCGCCTGGAATTGTCCGGACTCAAATTGAACGTCAAGAAGAGCGAGTACCTAACGACTGACGTAAGCGAGTACGGCTCCATTAAGATTAACGGTACTGAGCTTGCACGCACTTCGGTGTTTAAATACCTAGGATCAGCAATAGCGTCTGACGGCGGTCTGATGGTTGAAGTGAACTCACGCGTGAGTGCAGCTTGGTCCAAGTGGCGTTCGCTGACTGGCGTGCTCTGCGATAGGAAGATACCAGAGCACCTGAAGTCAAAGATCTACAGAACAGTCGTGCGGCCGGTAGCAATATACGGCGCTGAGTGTTGGCCTGCGACTAAAGAAGTTGAAACGCGCCTCAGCGTCATGGAGACGAAGATGCTGCGCTGGACGGCTGGAGTCACGCGCATGGACCGCATCCGAAACGATGTCATTCGGCAGAAGTTCGGTGTCGCGCCGATAGCTGACAAGATGCGCGAAGTTCGCTTACGATGGTACGCCACGTTCTGCGTGGAAAGGAAGACAGCGTCCGCAAGATAGGCCTTGAGTTGGAAGTGTCAGGAAAGCGGCCTAGAGGACGCTCGAAGCAGCGTTGGTCGGATACGTTACACACGGACATGAAATTAACTGGCGTCCACCCTGATCAAGCGCATGACCGGGAAAGGTGGCGTCATGACACCAGAAGAGCGGACCCCCCGACGAAGCGGGACAAAGAAGAAGAAGAAGAAGTATACATGCATGAACAAAGCCTTTGGGTGAGAAATTGAGAAGAACATGTAAACTAGAATGAGGCCCTTTCACTAATCGAAAGCCGGCTGTTGAAGAATTCAGTGGAATTCAGATTAGTCTCGTTTCGCCTTCCTCAGCCACCACTGAGGTTGTCCAGAGTTGGGATTCGGTCTACCCAACCTGACGTCTGCCCTGCTCTCCGCTTTCACGCTAAGCGCCGCCGTCGGCTCCGTTTCCTCAACTTAACCACCCCAGTCCTCCTCGAAGCTCATTGGGAGTAGCAGGTCCTGCACGACGCTAGGCGATTCTCCGTTATCCATGGGTTCTTCTCGCACTCGCTCTGAATAGTCCAGCTGCGGTGATAGTCGTCACAGGCTGAAATGGGGAATTAAAACTATCCGGTGCAGTAGAAGAGATTTAGCAGAAATCTTTCGTTCGGATTGAGGAAGCACAGAATGCCGCAAAGAGTTTCCCCACAAGTTTCTCAAAAACAACCCTATCAAATGGACAACCCTATGAAATATATTTATGCTGTGCACGGATTCTAACTTCGTCGCGAAAATCGGAGTAGCCGTCAGTACAAGGTTTGCTCTGCCTTTACCCTATCTGTGTGAGTAAATAATCCAAAACGGCCAAGCATCGATGTGTCAGTGCCCTTCTTGAATGACAAAACAATCCAACAAGACAAGACTGTTTAACGGCTGGTTGCTGCAACAACTTCTTGTTTAGTCTCCTGCAGGCTGCCTTTGCTATGCTCTATAGCGCTGGAACCGCAAATTGTCAAAGGCGAACAAATCTCAGGGACAAAGCCTCCCATCAGAAGCGGAAGCGTCATCACCGTCGCTCAACTATCGACTATAGTCGACGAAGAAACACGAATTCCGAATTATGACGTGGCCTGACTGCAGGAAACGAAGCGGAAGAAACTCTTGACATGCACATGGAGTGATGGCACATCTGTCTTTATAGGAGCTGGTCAAACAGGAATAACATCAGCGGAGTCGACTTCATTGTGGCACCTCGTCTTGACAAACTGCAACAGGTGTTATTTTGCACAACCATCCACTTGGCGTGCTAATCGCGACTCAGCAAAGGACATTGTTGTTTTAGTCACATAAGTGTATGCTCCACTGCTGTACGCAGTGAAGAGGAGGATTTCTACGAAGAGCTTAGAGATCTATTACGATCGCAGAGAAGCAGCTATAGACTGGTATCCGATGACTTCAACGCACGAGTTCAGCTTAGAAGACCAGTAAACATTTCATTAGACCTTCCTGAACGCTTTTGTGTATTAGAGTTCAGAAACCGTAACAGTGGTCTTTGCATACATTTATTTATTATTACTGATAATATTTATAATGGTTAGAATGCTCGTTTTTTTACCCGTTCTGTTGTGCTTCCTTTATTGTTTGTTTGTTGGTAGATCGTCTGGCTGAGGCGGCCTCGGACATAGCGAGCCGTACTGGGAACCGAGGGGAAGTCGAGAGCATTCAGGAATCGGAGTAACTCGTCGCGATCCCGCACCTCGCGCCGTCTTCAGCACCGCAGTTACGAGTTACGCAGTAACGCCTTTCCAAGCCCGCGCTCCATTGTTAACTCTAGCGCCATCGCGAACCCGTGCACCGTCGTCAACTTGCACACAATGGCAGGTCTCTGCGCTACCGTTTCGGTCTATCCTGGAAAACGGAAAGTTGGGCCCAGCGGTGTGCTGTATTTTTTTTTCGGTAAATTTTTAACGACTCTTTTTTAACGAAAAATTTTTACGTTAAATTCGGTAAATTCGTTAAATGAACTTTCCTTAATATTCAGTCAGCCCGGTGGTAGTTTAGTATGTAAACAATCAGGTTCTGTTTTTTTATCGATTTATCTCGATCAACATGGCACATATTTGAGCATGTCTTGGTCTTGACAACGAGCAACAAGAAGCGATAGTCCGCCTGTCTTCAACAAAATTGCCAAACGGTAGAAATCGTTAGGACTCCTAAGCCTAGCAATAACAAAAACACTTCTATAATAATTTCCTAACATTAGTAGAAATCAGCTCTGATATCTGTCAAACAAATATTTAACTGGAACAAATAAAACTATAACAAAAAAATGGAACTATAACAAGATCAAGCCCAGCGCTTAAAGCTCATCAAGGTAATATTTACTTTTAGAAAGAAGAGAGCTGCAAAATTTGTCGATGTTAATGTCTTACGGAAGTCATTCAAAAATTGCCCTGCGGCTCTTTCAAGGCTCTTTCAGTTTCAACAGTTCCCGGAGGAGAACAAAAATACCTTGGAATCCAGGTGAATCGTCAGGTGAGTGTATACAGATCTCGTGACATGATCAGCCCCGTACTTCAGAGGATCTGCGGCTGTGTCCAAGGGCTTAGAGTAAAATTTTCCAGTTTTCAAAATGGTCCTTCCTTTACCAGAAAGCAGATCGATTACACTAAGATTTCATAGAATGCCGATATTGCAAGGGAGTAGAAGGAAACCTACCGCTACAACGAGAACCCTCTTGTCGATCAGCCAAGGTCAGTTGATGGGGGCCCGCTTCCGTAAGTGAAGATGATCAAATTTCTTTATTTTCGCAACTGAGATTACCTCAAAATATTTCTGAAAAGCATCACTAGAGGAGGTAACGCTGCAGGAGATGATGGTGTCCGTGAAGCTTTCTCCATTAAGTAAAACCTTGATAAGACGCTTTTTCCATTTCTGGTAAACGAACATCATCTAATAATTGTATCATTTCAAGCTTTTAGCTGACACAAATTCAAGTGACAATACCTTAAAGCGCGTGTCCAATGCGGTCGCTATGTCCAAATACTGCTTCATATTTTTGAAGCTCTACTTTTAGCTTGTTCGCGATAGCACGTGCAGCGACAAGATATTCGGTCGTGGACTCCATATCGGATATCATAAGTTTTATTAGTGGGATGCAGTCATTCCTCGATGCTGATGAATACAATTTCAAGCACAATTTGAGGTTTCTGGTTACTAAACACAGCTCAGTAAATGCAATAGCTTCCCCCATCGGCTGCAGGAGGGCACATACAGCTTCCATAATCTCCCACTCGCTGACCGTCATTTCTGGCCAAACAGGATGTTAGGCTAGAAGCAGGTAGAGCGCATCCTTGACCACTAGCACACGGTTCAGAATCTCGAACCACGTACATCTAACTTCGTAATTTTTTAAAGCGTAAGTTGCGGAAGGCCCAGCAGGCTTTAAAGGTGTTCAAATTCTCGTTTGATGTGATCACTGTTGCGTGTCTTTTTGATTAACTTCTTTAGCTTTTCCACGGCGACGTTTAGCGTGCTGAAATCCTAACATCCATACTTCGAAGCCAAGTTTAGCTTGTGGGAGAGACAGTCCCAATGATCGATTCTAAGGAGTGCTCCCGCTAGAGAGATGTTGCTAGCGCCATCACGAGTGACTGCAGACGCCTGAATTAAGAGTTTTTGTGAAAAAGCTAGATCAAATGTGTGCGATCCTCGATTCAAGTATGAAAAACTTCAACAGAGTTCCTTTCATCATACAAAGCACTTTTCCTCACCTTATCCTCTATGCGGAAATTCTCGAAATGTTCCTGAAGCTTATTTATTTATTTATTTATTTATTTATTTGTACCATAATTCTGCACACAGACAATTATATGGACACAGTATGCTTAGAAAAAAACAATGTAAGAAACAAAACGAAATGAAAATCTCAACATCAAAACTTCAAGCTCAGCACGATATTGAAGAGTGTGAGCGAGACAGCATAACAGCTCAACAATAATGTAACGAAACAGTTCTGAACTGGCCGATACGGTGGGAAACAGTGAGAAACTGAATGAAGAGGAGCAGTAGCCCGCCAACACTGCAAGTCGCCCGAGGATAACGACTTATTCTTGATAAGTGCTACACGATGACTGTCATTTTTGCATCGATTATTCCAGGGACGCGATGTACTTGTTCAGTGTCTTGTAAGAAGTGAAAGACAGCAGCTGTCGCTTGGTGTATGTTCCCTTCATCGGCATACGATAAACATGGCTACCCATCCGTTTTTCTCAGTTCCTTCTTACGTTTGTTTTCGTACTCCTTAAAAAGGCGCGACAGCTCGTTTCTTGTGAAATGCATCCTGGACTTGAGGTGTTACCATTGAGGAGCGACAATCTAGAGCAGATTTTTAAAGCCGAACTTCTCAACTCTATGTAACGGAAGTGAATCCACGCAAATCAGCAGCACGATTGCCCCGTCAATGTTCTTCGTTTTCGGTTTTTCTTCCGACCAAAATGAAAATGATCCCGTTATCGATTGCTACGTCAAGTGAGTTGTTTTCTCCGCAGTTTTCTCTGCTGAGTTCACGGTCGCTTCTTCATCCTCATCAATGGTTGTGGTGGACGATCCCATGACCTGTTGATGGATTCTTCTTCTTCTTCTTCTTCTTCTTCTTATTCTTCAGCGTTTGTCCCGCATCGTCGCGGGGTCCGCTCTTCTGGTGTTACGACGCCACCTTTCCCGATCCTGCGCTTGATCAGGGTGGACACCAGCTACTTTCATGTCCGTGTGTAACGTATCGGACCAACGCTGCTTCGGGCGTCCTCTAGGCCGATTTCCAGATACTTCCAACTCAAGGCCAATTTTGCGGACGCTGTCTTCCTTTCCACGCAGAACGTGGCCGTACCATCGCAAGCGAGCTTCGCGCATCTTGTCCGCTATCGGCGCGACACCGAACTTCTGCCGAATAGCATCATTTCTGATGCGGTCCATGCGCGTGACTCCAGCCGTCCAGCGCAGCATCTTCGTCTCCATGACGCTGAGGCGTGTTTCAACTTCCTTAGTCGCAGGCCAACACTCAGCGCCGTACATCGCTACCGGGCGCACGACGGCTCTGTAAATCTTCGACTTCAGGTGCTCTGGTATCTTCCTATCGCAGAGCACGCCAGTCAGCGAACGCCACTTGGACCAAGCTGCACTCACGCGTGAGTTCACTTCAACCATCAGACCGCCGTCAGACGCTATTGCTGATCCTAGGTATTTAAACACCGAAGTGCGTGCAAGTTCAGTACCGTTAATCTTAATGGAGCCGGACTCGTTCACGTCAGTCGTTAGGTACTCGGTCTTCTTGACGTTCAATTTGACTCCGAACCTCGCCAGACGGTCGCACCAAGCTTGCACCCCCCTCTTCGCAAGCGAGCATCACGTCATCAGCATAAAGCAGCGTCTATGGAACAGGCTGCTGAAGATCTCGCGTAATGGCATCATGACGACAACAAAGAGGAGTGGAGACCCTGGTGCACCCCAACAGAGATGGGAAACTCCACTGAGGTTCCAGCTGCAGCTTGCACTTTACTCTTTGGGCAAGAGTAGAGCATCCGCACCCACTCTATAAGTTCATCAGGTACGTTGTGTCGTCGCAAGGCGTACCATATAAGCTCACGCGGTACGCGGTCGAAGGCCTTCTCCAAGTCGAGAAAGACGATATGCACCGGCTTCTGTCTCTCGCGATGCTTCTCCACCAGGAGGCGGGCGGCGTGTATAGCATCAATGGTCCCACAACCAGACACAAAGCCGCACTGGTTGTCGGAGAGCTTGACGATTTCACGGATTCGTCTATCGAGGATTCGCTCGAAGATCTTCATGCTGTGCGAAAGCAAGCGAATCGGACGGTAATTGAAGCAGTCCGCAGGACTGCCCTTCTTCTTCCAAATCGGAATCGTCGTACTGTTGTGCCAACACTCCGGTACTTTCTTCTCCTTTACTACCTGGTTGAAGAACTCAGCCAACCACTCAGCAGGATACCAGAGCTTCGACTTCCAAACATCGGCTGCCAGATCATCCGGCCCTGTCGCCTTACCGGGCTTCATCTTCTTTAGAGCCGCTTCTGTTTCCTCCACGGTGATCTTGCGAACGGGACCGTGAACAGAAGCCACAGAAGGGATGGCCGGATGAGGAAATTCCATAGTGGAAGTTTCCTCAAAGTAATCACGCCATCGCTTCAGCGCCTTTTTGCGGTCTGTCAGAAGATGGCCGCTCTCATCATTGATGCCAACAAACTTTTCAATGTCCTCGGTTTGGCGATGGCGGGTCTTAGCAAGTCGGTACAAATACCGCTCACCATCGCGCGATTCGAGCTTTCGGTAGACATCACCATAATGAGTGGCTTTCGCAACAGCCACGGCTTTCTTTGCAGCCTTCTTCGCCTTCTGATACTCCTGCCAGTTGTCGGCTGTTCTGTCGCCGAGAAACACATGATACAGCGACTTCTTCTCTCGAACTTTCGCTTTCACATCGTCTGTCCACAGCCATGCCTGCTTGTCGACTTTGCGTCGTCCAGGCTTCGTAGTGCCGAGTTCCAACCTTGCAGCTTGGCGTATCGCGTCGGTTGCTTTCTTCCAAGTTTCATCGACAGTCGTAACTGTCGGTAATCGCACGCGAGAAATCACAGCTGCTTCCTTTTCTTTCATTCGCCACCACTTGATTCTTGCAGCACCGCATCGCTCGACCTGCTTCAGCCTCGGAGAGGCGATCTTCAAAGTACAGATCAGCGGACGATGCTGTGGGGCGACCGTTTCATACCGCACGATCTTCGCGTCTGTGACGAGATTTCGGTCACGATCCTTCACAAGCACAAAGTCTATCTGAGACTTGGAGCTCCCACTATACAGGGTGGCCCATAAGTCCTGCAACAAAAACATAGGCGTATAAAAAGGCTAAGAATGCACCAAATTTGGTACACTTTTAAACCTTGTTTACCCATGGTTTGTAGATTATGGTGGAGCGGTATTATTCATAACGGTCCACTCCTGGATTGATAAGAGCCTTCAGATCGTGTGGGTTGCTTTGCAGACCGCGCCGCAGTGCCTCGTACGGAGTTTTATTTCTTATTCGTTCCAAAGAAGATATTGAACAATAGTTTTCCCAGGCTTTATAGAGTAAGACATTTTCTTTAAGGTGGTTAATAAGTAAAGATTGAAAATCTAAAGGTTCAGGAATTTCACAGCTAGTCTTTCGCAGGTGCAATATTTTGCAGATGGACTGAGGACCGCTACCACGTCCTTTTCTTTTGCTGTTATAGGAATCGCTGTACCAGAATGTGCATCTTGCCTTTAAACGACGCGATTGAGTCTCTAATATATGATGTTAGGTTTTTGTTGCTATCAAACGAACATTTTTATTGATTTCACTATTTTTACACAAAAACCTAGGGTGTGAGGGGAGACATTTTGGAAGATCGTGTATGACAAAAACCTGTTATGCGTGGCCGTTGTTTTTATATCATCAGGTTTTCTCAAAGGTAGCATTAAACGCACTATTATTTTGACCTTTCTGGGATCGCTCAACTTTGAGAAATTTTTCATCAAATGAGGCAGAGGCTGAATACCCATGTCGAACGACGCGCTCCATCTGCGCTTACAAATTTTTTCTTCTACTCTCTTCTCCTCATAGCTGAGTCTTCATCTCACTTATGGGCTTGTAGAGCTTTCCTTGTAGTTTCCTAGAAACTGCATACTGCTTAGTAATAGATTACGCACACGGCTGAATGTTGCATTTGTTCCAGCTGGTTGCTGCATCGTGTATGATCAGAAAATGAATAGCGTTCTTCTACTGTAGTTCAGATCCGTTCATCCAATGTTCACTTTTGAGAAGCCTCTGCACTGCCCTACACAATACCATCATACTGCTTGTTCAACAACCAATCTTCCAAAATTTAGTCACATCGGAACGGAAGCGCCCCACCACGGGCCAGAGAAGAATTTTCGGTGGTTTTGCGTGAGAGCGCATTACTTTGTAATAAGAGCAGCTACAACCATGATACTTTCCAGAAGTATAGCACTAAGTATATGCTACATAACTGTTGGTATGCGGTTTTTTGCAATTGGTAAAAGACAACCAATAAGGTCTCCTAATTTTGTTGCAGGACTTATGGGACACCCTGTAATATGAGATGAGGTGGGAGTCGCGTTTTCGGAAAACGGTGTTCACAATGGTGAGGCTATGCGATTCCGCATACTCAAGAATACGCTCACCATCGGGGTTACGAGACCCGTATCCGAAACCACCATGACAGCTGTACCCGTCCTTCGCAGCACCTACGTGCCCATTAAGGTCACCAGCGACTATGATGACATCTTTCGACGGTACCTCTGCTGTCTTCTCATCAAGCAGGCTCCAAAACTCATCCTTGGCTTGATCGGAGCAGCCAGTCTGCGGAGCATACGCAGAGAAGAAGTGATAGAGTCGCTCCTTAGCGGCGACAACGATCTTCATCAATCGATCGTCAAAGCGCTCGACGCTTACAATCGAGTCACGAAATCGTTCGGAGACGATTATTCCGACACCGCTGGTGGTCCTGGGACTTCCACATAGAACGGCCTTGAAACCACGTCCTATGTCCCTTGACTTGCGGCAGGACCACCTCGTCTCCTGCACCGCACAGAAATCAACTCTTCTACGCTCCAGTGCTTCAACCAGCTCGCACGAGCGGCCCGTCAACGTACCCACATTCAGCGTAGCCACGCAGGTCCTGCTTACGTTACGGGACTTTCGGACTAGCTCAGTTGCCCCCCGATGGCGTCCTCGCATCAGGGACCCTCGCATACTTCTCACACTCACCGGGCTCTGCGAGTGCGCGTCGGCTCCCGCGGACGCCGTAGCACTATCTCGAGAAACTTGACTTATCATACACCACGTGATGTGACATGGGTCTTCGTAGGCCGGCCTGTCACAAGGGCCTGTCGCCTGCATTCGAATGTCTGTGATTAGCTTAGCTCGCAGAGCGAGCAGTTTCCAGTGGCACCACGTGGAGGAACGGACATCGCCACCACCTGTTGATGGATTGTTTCATAAAATTGTACGTATCATACCATTTTATGAAAGAATCCATCAACAGGTACATAACTTTAAAAATCCATCTTTACGTCTTTTGTAATTGCTATTTGTGCAAAGACTTTCACCATAACTTTAAAAGTGTTGATAAGAAAAAGAGAAATCGTTGTGGATGTTATGTTTTCCAAAAGCTTAATATCGTCGTTACCCGGCAAGCCTTCCCGGTGAAAAAGTTTTGATGACAATCACACACCCTTGTCAAACCTGCACAATTAAGTGACCTCTTATAGAAAAAACGCGGAGTCTCTGGTGAAAGGGTTACCTTCCCCCGGTTATCACCACTTATATTAAAATCTAAATATAGTAAAAGTAGTAGAACTTTCTTAAGAAACGTTGGAAGGGCACCCAACGCTCTCTCAGCGTCGAAGTCATATTTTCTTCACTACCAATTTTTCGCCCCATCTATAGAACATTTATCAGGCGTCCCGCAAGTGTCGCCAAAAATCTTACTAAGCAGGTCCACTGAAACTATCCTACTAAACAAACTTCAAGAGCAACTAAAAATAGCCTTTTAAAAAACGATCTATGCTAAGTATCTATCTAAATAAAAAACACCTTCTCATACACTCCCGCATGCTTGTTCTTGAAGTGGTAGATGTAGCCGCAAGTAGACGGTTTTTTCTGCTTCACCAAGACATGCTTACAAAAAGAGCACTTACGCCGAGATCCAGAGGTTTTGGTGAGATACGTCTCCCATTTTCCCAAAACTCGAAGTCATGAAGTTAGTTGATAAAATTATCAGAAACGAAAAAGCATAATCTATGCAATATTGTCAGTCATTACCCCGTTTAGCATGTTTAGCTTGTAGCCTGCAACAGACGTTTATGGTGGGGTGAGGGAGTGGGGGGGGGGAGAGGGAGGGGGAATGGTGCAACCGCTATTGGAGCAAGTGCTTAGTAATAGTAGCAACAGTCAACAATCTCTTCCCCCCCTGCATTTCCATTAGCATTGTCTCAGCTCCCTCAGACCATAAAGCAGCCACGGGCTTTCGAGAAATATAAGAGGTGCGTGCACCCTCCCATCGGAAATTGGGAATCAGGGTCCTCCCGTGAGCACTACAGTACCGTCGGTAAACGTTCGCCAAAACGCGGCCGGCGGCGGATTAATCCGCCGTTTCCGCCGCTTTGCCATAACTCTCCTCAAAGTCGGTTATATTCAATGAAATGCACATCGTTGGAATCAGAACAACATTATCTACCCAATGGCGCAAAAATCTTGACAAGATTTTAGAATTTTTGAGTTCGAGATGACCTAGATTAGCCGAGCCCGTAATTGTCTTGACCTGAGCCACACTCGCTCCTGAGTCTCGCCTAATTGTGCCCCCTGGCAGGGATCGAACTACCCAGTGGAATTTTAAAATTTTTAAACGCTGTCGAAAATGTGTTTTATGCTAATTTTAGGTTTCGTCTCACTACGACGATCTCTTAGATATCAAATTCGCCTAGGTTGCCGCCAAGTTCATCAATCCATGCATTCTCAACTGCCGATTTTTTCCATTTTCGCTAATGATTTACGACCGCACCACTTTTGTTCTACAGATGATTTTTGCTCAAGTTCTCGACAATGGAGTGTTGATTAAAAATAAATAAATAAAATAAAATAAAATAAAATAAAAATAATATAATAATAAAATATAAGTTGAGGCTGTTGAGCAAACGAGTGATGTTGTGATGATGTCGAGTGATGTTTGCGTTGAATGGGAATCATCCACATTAATACTTCCAAATATCAGCGACTATGACTGCGAAGACAATACGAAACCAGTGGATAACCCAGAAGGAGGCGTATTATCAACGAAGTCAGCCTGTTCAATGTTGAAAGACGCTAAGAAGGCAGAACTTCGGCTAATCCCATACGCGCCACGCATTCCACTTCGACGTTATATGGCGGTGATTTGAACGCTGAGTTGGTCTTCACAGTGTATTGCAGTGGCCAGCTGATGGTAACGTCTCGTAAAAGCTCCCCGACGGCCGGAGGTATGACTTCGCGAACCTTGAGTAAACTCGGGGTGCGCTCGAGGAGCAATACTTCCCTAATTGCGCTTCACACGCATTTGTTGAACAGTACCAACTAGTAATTGGAGTCCAGCTCGGCGTACATGGCGCAGCAGGCAGTAGGCCTGATCTCCCGCAGCACCGTAAATCAATTGCAAATTCTTTTCGCCTCTCGGAAGAAATTCATCGATACATGATCAGCGAACAGACGGACAGACATATACACACTGACACAGACACAAAGACAGATATACATACATACACAGACTTATCTGGGAAGGAGACTATTTAATGGTCACCATAAGCTCCTGTTCAAGCGATAAATATAATGCAGAATCTCACAGAATCGGAATATATGGCGCACCCGAAACCAGAATTGAATGCCGCACCGACGTTTATGCTTTTAAACTTGCTGATAACTATAAGTAATTCGAAGTTGGCTATGCTTTGTAATAGGAGTTATAGAAAATTAGTAAATCTATTGTATATTTTTTCTTGGAGACTCAGTTGCGAGGCGGAAGCGACAGTTGATTCCGAAATTGACGAACTTCATGGCTAAGCAGAACCCTGGTCACGTGTCTACACCTAGCGCGCGAAGGCGTTGCACTACTACTGACAGCGAAGCGCTCCTAGTGTTGGCCTACAGGAATGGCAGAAGGGGTACTACTTATAATTGTGTATCTTTGCATGAATAACGGACTGCTAACAATCAGGTTGGCATCCTGAGTTGTTGGGCCAGGCAAGCCTGGAAGGCGTGGGATTAGCGTGGAAGGGTGTGATTATTCCTTGAGACAAATCCGCTACTGGAGTCCAGAGTGTTGCTGTGATTGTAGTGACCTGACCTGTCCTTTGGACATGCAATCTCTCCTCTCGCTACTCACACTAACCCAATACAGGGTCAGGCGTGAGGTTCGAGAATCGAAAAGACCAGATGGACTCCATTTACGTCATTCAGTACATTTTCAACTGCCGATTTTTGATTTCTGCGAGGTGCCGGAGGGCGCAGGACGGCTGTTCGCCGTTAAAATCATCTCACTTTAGATAAATGTCTTTATTAAGCATTAGAGAACACTTAATGGCAAGAAACAGTTATTAAATACATGCAGCCAAAGACATGCAAATAGACGAGCATGATATATTGATATATTGTAATAAATTTTCTATATTATTTCTATCTATTAATAACTCCTTTTTCTAAAGCTAAATGATTATGATTAAGTGGGTTGAGGAAAGCAGTACCTCATTAGTAAACGACCTCGGTTGGTGTGAGTAGCGAGAGGAGAGATTGCATGTCCAAAGGAGATGCTTGGTGGGGCAGGTCAGGTCACTGCAATCACGGCAACACTCTGGACTCCAGTAGCGGACTTATCTCAAGGAATAAATGTGATTAACGCCAAATGGAAAATTTTTCGAAAAAACGGCGAATATCGGCTCCGCTAGATGACAGAAATTGTTCTGCGCGGTTTTTACAGAGGTCGGTGTTGAATCCCGTGGTCGGAGTAGAAGAAAATGGCTTTTTTGAAGCAGTGGAGCTGCCGGACCTGAGTTGCCAGCTCCATTGTTTTTGTGATACAGCATCCCTGCATGTTGTACTACCACATATCCAGCTCCTATACTGATTCGTCGCGTGGAAACACAGATCTACACGCGCGATGTAGCCCTTGCAGGCCATGTCTCCTTGGTACGCTGCTCTGCCAATTTGGTGGTTGATTACTATCTTATTCTAATCAAGGTAAGCCTAAAACTTATATTTGTAATCCACACTCCATAGTCGAGAACTTGAGCAAAAATCAGCTGTAGAACAAAAGTGGTGCGGTCGTAAATGATTAGCGAAAATGGAAAAAATCGGCAGTTCAGAATGCATGGAATGATGTACATGGAGCCAGAATAGGCAAATTTGATATCAAATAGATCGCCATCATGAGGCAAAACCTAAAATTGGCATAAAATACATTTTTAATACCTCTTAAAAATTTAAAAAATTCTACTGGGCAGGTCTACTCCTGCCACAGGGCATAATTAGGTATGCATGGATTGATGAACTTGGCGGCAAACTAGGCGAATTTGATATCTAAGAAATCGTCGTAGTGAGACAAAACTTAAAATTAGCATAAAACACATTTTCGACAGCGTTTAAAAATTTTAAAATTCCACTGGGTAGTTCGATCCCTGCCAGGGGGCACAATTAGGCGAGACTCAGGAGCGAGTGTGGCTCAGGTCAAGACAATTACGGGCTCGGCTAATCTAGGTCATCTCGAACTATAAAAAAACATTTCAGTTTCAATCCCGCCGCAGTTGTCGAGCGAAAGGTGCATGCCCCCCCCCCGCTCATTCCACTGGGCAAATCTGTGAAATTCCTCGAACCCTTTGAAACCGTTGGTGCAAGTATAATGAGGGAGGGAGGAAAAGACCCTAGTTTGCTCTGCAGAGTCAGGAGAATTGTCCTTCAAAATTGTAGTAAATAGAGGACCTAAAAATCTAAAGAAGCATGTATAGATCATCTGCATCTGAAGCAGAACATCTAAGCCTGCTTTGTCCAACCTAAAACTAACAAAAGTGGAAAAGGGGCGTGGTGATCCCCTTGGACTTGCACCAAACGATTCAGTCGGAAACAAAAGAAAGAAAGCAAAACACAAAACTACTCAACTCAGCAGAGGATGCCTGGCGGTGGACCGGAGAAGCAGTGAAACTGAGCACAACGCTCATTGTCCCAGAACTGCAATAAACAATAAACAAGCTTCCAAATTAATGAGACACAACACACATTAACACACTTCACGCAGAAACATTTCAAAAAATGCAAAAGGGATTCAACTAGTGTCCAAATTTTAGAGCGGGAGCGAGTAGTGGTTCAAATCAATTCAAATTCAAATCAAAATCAAATTCATTCAATTGAAATTTAAATCAAAATCTGTACAGATTCAAAAATTAAAGGGACGGACGTTCATTCCTCCCTATCATCATAATTCTAATGGGGAGACACAACGCTTTGTCCAAACGTTTAAAAAGGGATTCTATAGTATAATTCGAGCAGATAAACAGAGAAAGGCCGCCGTAAGAGACCTCCTGTTTGAGTATCGTTTCACAGAACATCCAGCGACAGGGAAGTTGTCAGCGGAACTTTTGATAAGCCGCGCATTGCGAACAACTCTAGAAACCTTAAGATGCAAAAAACCAAGGACAATATCCATGAGAATAGGAATCGAGACAGAATGATAAGTAATGATTATAGCAAGTCAAGAGACAGAAGGTATACAGTCGGACAAGATGTGTATATCCGCAATTATCACGAAAATCAAGATAAATGGGTATCAGGAATAGAATAGTGATGGTGGTGATCGGCTCGAACACATGTTGGATATTTATGGGAACCGGGATCCCGGTCGGCGCATGCGGATCAGTGAAGAAGCGGGTCACCTTCTGGAAGGAGGTGACCCGGGAGAGACCTGAGAAAAGAGGCAAACGAGGGGCGAAGAAGCCGATTGCGTCGACGGAATTAAGAGTACCTAGCCGTAAGCGTTAGTTGACCGCTAGGATGGAAGAGTACTTGGAAAATCAGATGAGGAAAGAGGTTGAAAGATAAACGTTGATAAACCATATCGGTACAGAATAAACAAGGGTAACGATAAAAGGGCAAGATGGAGTGAGGTGTCCTCATTTGAGGATGATTTCGATCCCGGCGCATCCACTCTCTCTCCAACGACGACGACCTCTATAACGGGCGATGCAGTGCTGCCGACGTGGCAACCCACAGCGGCTGGACCGGGAACGGAGGGTGGTGACCCATGGTAATGGTCGTGGACACCCCACCCTCTTCGCCGAACTCTTCAACTTCGCCCACTGTTATTGTGGTGCCGGAGGTAAGCCCCTGAATTTGGAGAAGTGTGGAAGTAAATGGTGCAGAATGAGTAGAAGGTCGACAATGAGAGTTCGCTAACGCTCGCTGAATTATCATTGTTCGCGTTCGCACCACCCATCCATGGAGTAGGGCCACAGCGTACGAACGCGACCGTGGCGACGGAGGCCGCGGCCACCGCCTTACGAGCTCCGCGAAAGCCTGAATGGTCCGAGGCCGCAAGTTAGAACAGCGGTGGTATCCGAAGTGCAGACGGAAGAAAATGTGGTTCCCATGGAGAACGACGAACCAGAGAAAATAAAATAATGATTTTTTTATGCGGGGTACATGATTAGTAAATAATAAAGAGTTTATCTGGATTGGTGTTGGAGATGGAGTAAAGATGTAGTGATGGGAGCGTGACTAGGTGAGGTGTTATGGGGTCGGCTGGAAGTAGACGTGAGGAAGGTCAGAATTGTAGGGGTTTCAGGTAGAATCGAAGATAAGAAGGCGTCTCCGAAGAAAACCAAGGAAGACTATAAAAGAGGGTCTCGATGTGCATAAAGAATTCTACCCGCCGTGTGTGTCTTGAACATTATGTGGAGTCATCCAACGCAGCACTCATCTAGATCCTATCACGAGCTTGTAAAGGGGTGACCGTTTTAGGGTAGAACACAAGAAAGGAACAAGGATACGAGAAGAAAGAGCCTGATGGTGATAAAGATCAAAGTGCACAATATAAACCCTTCTACAATAAACAGTTTCTGCCGTGTCTTTGTGTTCGCACACATTACTGAGTTATATGCTGATACACTGCTCAGCATCTGGACCATAGGCTGGCATACTATACGATTTTGATAGCAATACAAACTGTATACATTCAAAGTGCTTGTATTCGGAAACTCCTTGCAGGAACTGTATAAAAAGGACTTACGAGCATGAAGGCTACGGAAGGATAGTTTTGCAGTTGCTGACAAGGCTCAGACTCGGACTGGTGAGACTCATTCTTTAGAGCGATTTCTTTGCACTGGTCAATGAAAAAATCGGACATCAAGGGCAGACAACAGCTAGCTCTACTCGATAAAATGGTGTTTCCATGACCGAGTTCTTCCTTGCTGCGCTTTACTACTCGCGATAAGAAGACTCGCGTGGAAGAAGAAATTAATCCACAATGGATACGGATTCAAGACCGGCAAAGCAGTAAATCAAGGTCCGTAAGGAAACATCTACCCGAACGATAGGAACCGTAGGCCGGTGTCCAGGGCGTGTAAAGGACGGACTCCTGGCCCGCATGTTCTTGGCACGTCCTGGCCGACGTGGTGGGATTGTTTGTCAACTTCTTTAATTTGCGGAGCATAGTCGACGAGCGCGAGAGGTGTTCCTCCAGGAAGTCGGCAATTCGAACTATGATTTATTAGATCTACTATTACAAGGTGAAGAACTGGAGCAAGTGCCTTGCAGGAGCTGCGTGGTGCTATGGAGGGACAACGCTACACCAAAGAAGCTGATACTGGATGAAAGTTTGGGCTGATCTCAATGTCCCAAAAGGCAGCTCAGTCACTATGGGTTCTACGACAACTTGTAAAAGTTAACAAGTAATTGTACGAAGAGATTAAAAAACCACAGGGCGCAATTGTGACAATGGTGTTTATTAGTGGTTTGCATTTCCTCGAAATTAGAAATATGTTGTAGGAGAAGGAGGACTTAACCTTCACAGAAGCACTAGAGCAGATTGAGGCTCTGGAAAAAGCTGGCCTGAATGCGCCACGCCTAAAGGAAAGACTACAGCCGCTAGATGTATCTCATGTAGGTAAGCATCTCATGTAGGCTACAGCAGCCTCCGGAAAGCAGGAAATAGCCGCATGAGAACCAGAATGCTGTAGGGGGCTATACAAGGCGTCAATGCTTCAGCAAGAGCCTAGCTCGTGGTACACGAGGTTGCAGTGTATGCGATAAGCTGGGTCACATGAGCTATGAATGGCTTCGGAAGGACGTGACTTACGGTAAGACCTGCACGAGGACATGTCTTCCTCACAGATTTGGAGTCCAGCTACGAAAATGCTTCAGCGTGGATTTGAAAAGGTCCAACGAACTTTTACCAAAATCCTGATATAAAGAATTGTTCCCAATCCTGAGCACCTTCAAACTATACCAAATTACAGAAGAAGGCTGAATTTGTTCAAGCTTAACACACTATTTTACCGGCGGATCTTCACAGGTTAGTTTTACCTTCAAAATTCTTAAGGAGAAATGAAACTAAGACGAGGTAAGTTCTGGATTTTCAGTCCATGCAGGGACGAACCAGTTTACATTCTTGCATAACACCAGAGTAATTACTTAATCTTACTCCAAAATGCACAACAATTTTTCTTTCCTTCTGCTAGGTAGATACAGATGTTGCTCTATCCGGCGATTCTATTACGTAATCGAATCGCCGAATAGTTCTGTTTTTAAAGCTAGACTGGAAAAATTAAACTTAACTTCTGTTCTAAAAATACGAGATATTGATGTTAAGTAGAAATCTGGACCACTTCTGCCAGAATTCTTTATCGCTTAACCTGTTCTGTGGTCTGTGAGAAAAACATTATTATTTGCATTCTTCTGGTGTATTACAGCATATTGCCTTCCACCCTCAAGAAATAACAGCGGGAAACACTATCTCATTATTTCTTGCAGACAACTGCGATGACTTTGAAGATTGTTTTTTCCTGAATTGCGTGTTTTCGCGTTCATATTTTTACTTACTTTTAAGGAACTGTTTTTCATCGCTTCATGTCGTTCCCGCCTAGTTATATCTTATACAACGTACTAATGTGTCTGTATACTCTACATAATACTACATCGTTTCCGACTGCATTATTCAGAACAGCATCCGATTATATAAGATAAATAAATAAATAAATATGTCACTTTATCGATGTCAGCCACAATTGCCACCAGAAGGGCTACACAGAGCGGCAGAGTAATAAAGTCTTCCGACAAGTGCACTGGTCTGTGAAGCCTCCAGGAAGCTTTGATTGCGATGGTGAGGTAAGCTGTGGCGAGAATACAATTTTTGCAATCTGACAACAACGCCACTGTCGTCGTGCGAGAAGACCGGTGAAAGTTACCTACTCGCAGAACAAGCGGATGAAAGCGGTCAAGTTTCCGACAATAATAACAGTGTGGCGGTGAGGAATGAAAATTTACCGTGGCTCCAAACAAGCAGATAGCCGTTGTTGAGCAACCGCATTACGCCATGTGATGAATTGATAACCATTGAAGGGCATGATGTACCCTTCGCATTAGACATTGAAGCATCGCTGGCGATATGGAGACTATAACGTGACCTTAAATCCACAACTTGATATGAACAAATATCCGTTTGCGAAGAAAAGTCTTTTTCAGATGCTGATTGGAGACAGGAAGTTCCCAAAAATGGATATTTCTGATGCATACATTCAAGTAAGTTGCACCTGAACTCTGGGAAGCACACCACTGTAAACCTAATAAGATAAACTAAATAAACTTAAGACGACAGGAGGAAGTAAGGGCCATGAATATTTCAAGATTGGTGAGTAATGCTATGTTGTTGCAAACGTTCCACTCTGTGTCTATATCTTTGGGCACTATGTAGATTTTTCTGCGTTAAGTCATATCTAAGAAATTGAGAAATGGCAAAAAGTTTTCGCCCAAATTCTATATCTTAGAGTATTTGAAATGCTTCATAACCAAGGAGGCTCAATGTTCGGTATAGAAAGAAAGACTTCAACGCATGGGGCTGAAAACTCTTTATTATTGAAGGATTTTTGCCGACTTACTTTTTGCTCTTAAGCTTCTAAGAGCAGAACTTTGCCTACGGCCATCAAACTACAGCCGCGCTCAACCATCATGGGAGACGCAGATACTTCAGCATGGACCATTAAATTCGGGCCGTTATCTACAACGATTTTGCCACAATTCTTTTGTGATTCGCTGTACGCGTGTTCCTCCGGATACGGCTCATTGTCAAACGTCCTCACAATCCAAGACTGCGCATAAGAAAATAAATATTCTGTCTGCTATTGATGTATCTGATGTGTGCTAGTCAGTATAATTGTGTAGAGAAGCATTCCGAGATCTATGTTTCTGTTCATTTTCGGTTTTTCTCGGTTCGTTTGTATGTATCTAAGACGTCGAGCAGGCATGTTGCTGGGTAGCTGGGGTAAATTAATTTGATGGTGTTTCCTTTCAACCTGAACAGTACATGCTATGCTTTTGCAACCCGTCAACTCAGCTTAAGACTGGATACGCCTCCTTGGCCTATCTTGGCTGCCAAGCAAGCATGGCAATTATTTCTATGCTTCGTTCCCTAGCTGGTAAGCTCCTAAGGATCTCATAAGGGAGGGCACCACTAATCTCTTGTCCTTTGGTGTGGCTGTCAACCTTTGGATGTCTCTTATTGTCAGTCTTTCGTTATTAGAAAAATGCATATGCTAATTCTGTTGTTCTCTTTAGTCATTGATCCAAACCAGTCCCAGCATGTCTTTTTTTGCACTGTCGCCTCTTGTCTATAAAACCTACGTTACAAGCGTGCGCTTGGAATGCATCTGTCCTTCAGTTTTATACTAGTCTTTTTCCCTACTTTTGGTCATTTTGAGTCTGAAATAGTTGGTAGTTTTTCAGTTCTTTGCTTCTATGGTGTCCATATCTACATACTTTAGTACATACTTTAGCACCTAGTTTTCCTTGATTTTGATTTCTTCACTTCTGTCTGTGGTGGTTTTAGCTGGTTAGGTGTCTACTGTTCTTTGATGTATTAGCGCGCATTCTGGGGCATAAATAAATAAAAACGGACTATTTTAATATACAAGAGTGTCATTTGGAATAGCCCCAGCGCCAGCAATGTTTCAGCGTACAATGGAGATGACGATCAGTGGGATCGAAGGTGTGCTTGTTTAGCCTAACTTAGCACCATCACATTACCATTGATTTTGCTCCCTTCATAACCATTGGAATGGGAAACTTCTGATTCCGTTAAAGCTGTTGGATGAGTTGCACCAGCTCTTCGCTTCTAAAAACTGCGGCCTCTTCAAACGTGGAATTTTTCCCCCTACCAAAAGATAACACAAGGTCATCCAACAAAATGTTCAATATATCAATGATTGGTGTTTGTTGTCAATGTAAATAAATTCACTTTGAAAGATTTGAAAAAACGGCTGAATAACAGAACAGAGGGGTCGGAAGAATTAAGAAATATATATGCCTAGTTAGACAATTATGCAATCAATACAAAACCAGTTACCATTTCACGTATTGGCGCCGGCTTTATGCTGTTTGGGGGGGGGGAGGGCACCCGGATAGTCAACTTATAAAAAGTGTCACTAACACGAAAAACAGAAACAGTGACGCACTGATAGTAAAGAATACAAAAAACAATGCTGTAGCTCTGTTCTCTGCTCTCAACAACGCGGGTGATAAGAGACTGTGGACCTTCGCTCCAGGACCCACGCCATAGTAAAGGCGCGTAGTTTAAATTTTCTGCAGGAGAGCACGGAAACTGAGCTAGGTGAGTATTTTTCCTACTTTTTTTCTATTGTATTGACGGAAATTCGTGATTGATCGCTTGGAATGATTCACCTAGGATGTGTGTTCAGTCACACCATAGGTGAATGATTCAATTTTTCTGATCCCTCTGTTCTATTATTGCGCCGAAAAAACGACATTAATTTTGGAACAACCCAAGATTTCCGTGGCTAGTCTATTCTTCGGTTGCGACTCCGTCATCGCTTCGAAGAGCGCTTCAAAAAATTTTGTAGTGAAATCACCTAAGTCATCATTAGTAACTATCATTTATAGAATACAGTTCTAGATAAGATGTCGCTCCTTTTAGAAGAAGATTGTGTCGTGTCAATGAAATCCTCGGAAAATGTACAGAAATTGAACTTATCCAGATTGGTTTGAAAACTGTTACCAGAAAATCTTTAGAGAGCGTGCGATGAACATATTAAAAAACAGCTTGCTAATATTGTCAAACTAAACTGGGTGTTACTTTAACGTTCGAATTATGTTATTCAGATGACTGACACCTCGAATTAAAGGAAATCTCTTCGCCATCTTAGAAGGTCCGATTGATTCGCACTTAGGCGGACGCTCTGAGTCATCGCCCCGACCAATGGCGCGCGGCTGATGACTCATACTGTCTGAGGTCTTCTAGCGATATACAGCAGGTACAGCTGAAACCGTGGTGAGAAAGCGTTCTTTCAGTTGTTTTATTTCCGAACAGGAGTACGCATGGCCTCTAGCACTTGTGAACAGTACCCTTTCACTAGTGTTGTATTCTGTTCTCGACTCTAGGCTATAGCTATCAGGATTTAGTAGAAGTAGAGTAGAATCATGATCCATCTGTCATGATTTAGGAAACAAAAAATGCTCAGTATAATGAAGAACGAGGAGCTCCCTCTTTGTACACATGCAGTAGTCAGGCAGTCCTGAAAGCTACACAAAAGGTCCTATAGGAGCTAGTGTCTTGCAGATCAATAAAACCTTCCATAATCCAAGGACAACAAGTGGTGCTCCCTCGTTTTAAGAACTTTAACCACATTTGCTCACGAATTCACTGATTTCTTGGCCTTCCATATGGGACCAGCCGTAGTTAAAACTTTATGACTCATTTTCTGGTTGGCAACACATGGAGGTTGGATCTTACCGAAGTGAAAGGAAACAATAAAAAAGCAAGAATCTGTTTTGGCACCTCAGGAAACAAATGCACTGTGGACTACGTAGATAAGGCTATTAGTAGCCTGGGTGCTTGTGCTATTGCATTCGAGAATGAACGCCTTTTCTGCCCAATATATCAAAAGGGCTTTCACTATCACCCGCTTCTTGACGAAAACTGAGGTGAGGAATAGGTGGAGGATGGACTGAAGATTACCAGGGCTACTACTTTCCCAATCTGCAGTTCAAAACTAAGGACGCAATTTGTTTATAATGACGTTTTTGCGCAGTTTTCGCCACTGCCATCGTAAAATAACTGCGTTTACTTCACGCTGTTTCCCTTAATGCAGCATATCCGCACTCCCATACCCTCCGTGTGGATGCGGGCGTATGGGTCATCCGGCTGCCGGCCGGCCGCGCTCCATTGGTCGGCGCGATTACTCAGAGCGTCCGCCTGAGTGCGAATCAATCGCACCGTCTTAGGCCTGAGTTATACTCCCGCGGGAGCATCCGCGGAAGGGCGGGAATCGCGCCGAGACTCCTCACCTGGCCAATCGCCGCGCCTCGCCACGCCCCCCTCCGCCGTGCACCATTGGTCCGTGGACGTTCCGCGGACGCTCCCGCGGGAGTATAACAGAGGCCTTAGAATATTCCATACTTGCAATCGAAAAACCTTGTTTCTGAATCGAACATGAATCGAGATATTTTGGAAATCTCTAGCTTATAGGTGGTTTAACGTTGGTAATAGACTCTTAACTTCTAACTAACCGGAATAGACTGTTACAGTGACTGAGCATGACTTTAAGGTTCCGAAAAAGTGTCCCAAATCCCTGCAGTTGCTTGTAAAATTCGTTCTTCATGCAGTTTTCAGAGATTTCGCCTCGCTTGTATAAGGTGACCATTTATCCCGTTTGAAATCGAAAACTGCGGTGGTTTTGAAGATTTTGACAAGTAGCAGACGTGTCCATTTGAACAAGGTTAATATCTGATCATTAGAGGTTTTTATTAAAGAATAATTAACACAGTTCAGTACACAAAGTGACAGGGTTAGGACCGTGTGGCGGTACTCTATGTATACATGCATGAACAAAGCCTTTGGGTGAGAAAGTAACAAAGGCATGCGGCTAGTAGACTAAGGCACCTTCTCGACTAATCGAAAGCCGTATCGGTTATTAGTTAATTCAATGGAATTCAGTCTAGTCCCGTTTCGCCCTCCTCAGCCACCACTGAGGCTGTGCCCAGTTGGGAGGTGGTCCACCCCAATTCGAGGTCTGACCTCCCCATCCGTTTCCACGTCCGCCGCCTCCGTTTCCCCAACCCATACCGCCCCAGTCGTCTTCGAAACCGTTGTTCCAGCCGCCTTGTTGCCACTGTGGCGTTTGTACGACGTTTGTCTGCTGACGATTCGTGGCCACTGGTCGTACAGAGCCTGAAGGTACGGCGAGTGGACGATGTTGATTCAGAGGAAAACGACGAGAACCTACCAACTGCCCCGCGACACATGCTTCTGAGGTCCCATTGGGAGTAGCAGGTTCGGCATGACGCTCGGCAGTTCTCCGCCATCCACGGGTTCTTCTCGCACTCTCCCTGACGAGCCCATCCGGCACAGCTGCGGTGGTAGTCAACGCAAGCTGAAATGAGGAATTAGAACTTCTCACGTTGCAATAAAACAACTGATCTAACAAAAATCATTCTTTTGAGTTAAAGAACCATCAGGGTGTCGCCATCAATATCGCGAAGAGTTTTTAAAGTTTCTCTAGGACAGTTCTATCGCTGAATATGATTTTTTTCCGTTGCTGGTCAGGCACACAGACCCTACCTTGTCGTGTTGTATCGTTTGAAAAAAGCTGAACATATGCAAGGATAAATACCGCCAAACCTCCGCACGCTTTTCATGACTAAGGAACCGAAAGTGGCCAAGCTCCCACTGGGTGGGCGCTCTCCTTTAGCGATAGGTACGCACCAGCAAAGCTATCCTGTTGGACGAAAGGTTGCTGCAACAACTCCAGTCTTCTGCCTGAGTCTCCTGCAGACTCTAGGTGTCCAGTATGCCAGCGCTGGAACCGCAAATAGTGAAAGGGTGATTGCTTGCCCATACAATTTAGTTACAGCACCATCAAGCCTGCTCGGTCCTCAGCTATAGTCTACGAAGCAGCACGAATTTCGTATGACGTGATCTGACTACGTGAAACAGACGGAAGAAATCCTTGTCATGCACATGGAGTGATGACACGTCTGTCTTTATAGGAGCTGGGTAAGCAAGGTTAGCATCAGCAGAGTCGGCTTCATTATGGCAGTTTTTGAGGAAAAATAACATAGCAAGTGCCAATTTCTACAATCACCGACTCGACGTGCTAACCAGGCGCGATTCTGGCGAAGGACATTGATGTCTTAATCATACAAGTGTATACCCTTCTTCTTTCTGTAGCGAGGATTTCTGCGAACAGTTGGAGATCTAGTACGATCACAGGAAAGCAGCCATGTCCTGGTATCTGGTGACTTTGAGTTGGTGTCGCATATGCGAGTCAATGCTCCGTTTTGACCGCGCGATCAACTCCTTGATCCCCCATCGACCGGCCTGGGGCCGGATTCATCAAAGTTACTGCAGTAACTTTAACGGAGAATTGTAAGCGAAAGCTCAGAAAACGCGGCTTATCGCTCACCATATCGCTTGATAGGCCGCGTTATCTGAGCTTTCGCTTACACTTCTCCGTTAAAGTTACTGCCGTAACTTTGATGAATCCGGCCCCTGGTCTTATCACCGCGGCGGTGCCCGGTCGGGAGCAATTCACTTAGTCAGTTTGCATCTTCGTCACTTCGTGACTCCGCCACTTTCTCATTGTCCGCCTCGCCCCCTGCGACCCCCTCGGCGGAATCCCCCTTGTGCAGAGATTGGGAAGTTTGAATGGTTAAACCCCCTGGGATCTAGTTCATCGTTAGTTCAGTAATAAATGCGCTACTAGTTCACAAGGGGAAGGGAGCCTAGTCCAATGTATCTCACCGTCAGCCTCCCTTGCGTTTATCTCATTTTTGTTTTCATTTCGTGTTTCATTTAGTTATAATAAACATATTTTCATAAACATATTTACATATTTTCGTTAAATTCTGATAGGTATAGCCATATGTATTTGAAATTTATGTATTTCAGTATCGAGTCCGCCATGCTATTTTGTTAAGTCCACCGAATGCAACATGGTGCATCGGCCGGTGGTAAACGGATTCTCGGGGTAATATTGACATTGTTTCACACCTTGCAAAAAACTTAACGATTGTTTGCTTCCGAAGGTTTTCACTTGGATGTTAGTACATTTGTCAAGATTCTAAGCTCATCTCCATCCTGGACGAAACTGTCTCGCTAGACTGTGGCAACTAGCCAGATTAACGTCCGAACAGGGGTGGAGATGTAAACAAATCTTGCTAAATCAGATTAGTTCACTCGAGCTGATTACTAAGTGTAGATAATAATTAAGCAAAAAATTCCTCTCACCCACACGGATTGGGGTGGATCCTTTCTAAGGCGGTGAAGCAGCGAGAGGTTATAACCGTCGAGTAAGTTAGTCCGACTGACGGACGCACCTAGGGAAGGGCCCTTCATCCCTCTACTATGTGGTTTGGCCAACCAATAAGGTAGCTAGGGCATGGTGCCAAAAAAACTCGTCGCTGCCCCACCAACAACGAAGGTGGAAATGGGCGCTGGGCCCCCTTTTTTCTCCATTGGTTCGCTTGAACTATTCTGATTGCTTATGTACTAGTTCAAGCACTACAACCTTCAGGAAGTAATACAACTACCATTTCATCTCCAGGGAATTATATGTATAATCAGTTGATCCAGTTGATCAGTGTAGGTAGGGAAGACAAGTGTTAACAGGTCCGTTGAAAAGTGAAATCCCTAATCGAAAATGCTAAAGGCTAAATAATTGTCGCACTTCGTAGCATCCGCTTTTCCGTTTTACTTTAGTAGACTGACTACTTGAACATTTGAGTCCTAGCTCCTTTGCTGTGAACTCTACTCATTTGTTTCTCTACTGTACGTATCGGCGTGTGAACTATCGGGCAGTCCAATTGGATCCCCCGACGAGGCGTGTAAGTTTGGTTCAGGTTTACACGAACTGAGGTTTATTGTCTGTGGACGAATACTGCGTATTCCCCACCCTCAACAAGTGTCCAGTATGTCATCTACTGGCTGCGTCAAGGCGCAGTTGAGTAAAGCTGTTAACGCGCTTAAGGCAACAACGTCTTCGTTCGATAGAACCTTTCTGGATCGACTCGATGTGGATGGCAAGATAAGAGGTGATCTTGTTCTATTACATGAGCGTCATCGAGATGCTATTCCTATTAATTGTTCGTCGATCAAAACTGCTCAAAAGCAACTCGATTCTGTGCAAAATCCAAAGTTTAAACTACGGCAAATACTTACTACTACAGTGACTCTAAATGGACAGGATTCACATACGGCAGCTTATCAAGAAATACTGCCTATAAGTCGAGAGCCTTATGTTCGTCCATAGTCTGAAAATACCAGTGCAGACACGTTTCAGCGTAATATATAGCTTCCCTATTACAACAATTGTACCGGAGTTCAGGAAGGGACAAAGGGACTAGTATACAAATCCTTGAAAACGTCTCCACCAGTCACAATGGCGTCGGTTCGGAATAGTTTGTAAAACTTACGAGCTTGGAAATTCCTGAGTTTAGCGGAAAAATAAAGATATTTCCAGAATTTTGGGAAATGTTCTCAACGGCGGTACATTACAGCGATAGTGTATCACACCTCTAAAATTCCTACATCTTAAAGCTAAACTTAAAGGAACCGCTAAGGACTTGATCAGTTCCATGCGCCTCTCCGCTAGCAACTATGCGGAAGCTATTGCACTTATACTTAGCACATGCAATCGTCCTGGTCTACTCAAAAACAGACTTTGGCGTCGTCCCTCGTCTCTCATTTATTGCTAGTGCATAATAATTCTCATTCTACCGCAGGGTCTCCCTTGGCTCATAGAAGCCTACGGGCTAACAGAAGCAACATTCCAAACAGGTAGTCAACAAACAGAAAGGGGCTCTTTCGATCCTCAGTGCAGACCTTGCGGAAGTGTCTGGAATCGGGATATCGCATTTCCCAATGTAATGTAAAACTCTGCTATATCTGTGGTCGAGGTCACCATGTATCCCTCTGCTATGGAATGACACATCGTACAGCAGAACTTCCTCGCCTAATCCACTATGTAGTTCATCCCCAGGACATGCAGCTTGTACATAATTAAGCTGAGTAGTAGTACAATATCTCATTGCTCCATAGACTGTTCGAGAACGCGATATTTCACATTCAATGTTTCGTTACCTTTCTAAGAACGAAGTAGATAGTACATCAGATTTAAGAGCTTCGAAGACTTGATGAACATTTCAACGGACCCAACAGTGCCGGAGATGTACAACGAGAGATGCTGGAGAAATTCTGTGAATGATATAACCTTACCATGGGAACAGCCAGTTTGTCAAAACGTGAAGATAGAGATCCACGCATCATCGAACGGACAGCACTATCGAGCTGGACCACATCCTGTTTAGTTCGGGTTCAATTACCCAACTTTGAGATCATTCGCTAATCTGCTTCAACCGTGTGCGGTCCCTATCCGCTCAACTCTTGCGATTCACTATCAAATTGCTATATCAACTCTCGTCTCGAGTGCAGCTAGGTAAGATTCTCCTTTGCAGCAGAAGGGTTCTAACAGTTATTGGAGTAGTCAAGTGATCATTACCTTCTTTCTACAAGCTCGACTTCAAATCGGCCGAGAACATACACGTCTCAGGCATATGTTATACTTCGGCGACAACCTCGGCGACGCTGTGAACGACAGTATTGCGCGAGTTGCTACACAGTGCGTAGCACCCGCCCAGCAATGTCGACGAAGTCTTCCTTACGCAGAACACAGCTGCGGCCAACAATTCTTAACGCAGAGGCGATTCGCACAACGACGGATTGTATAGCTTTGGAAGACGTCTTGGGCGACACCAACGAAGACCACACTCGACTAGAAGGCGTAATAACAACGAGTGCTGCCCAATGCTGTGACGCCGCATTCAACCACAGTTTTCCCGTCGAGTCTCTGACGCCACATGGAGTCTCATCGCGCTAAGAAGATTTACAGATCGACAACGAAGTTGTGTTAAGCAAAGCATCCTGAGCAAGCTATACATGCGAGAACCTGCTGAAGACCACAGAAAGTTCTCACACTGTCGGATGTTAGATGCTGCAGCCAACAGCGTACCTTCAAGAAAATAAAAAGCCGGAAAATCGCCCAAGGCCTGCGAAATAGCGCGCGTTGGTAAGAGACGCAGAGACTCCGCCCCCTACCAGCACGCATTCGCGGCCGAGGGGGGGGATACCATCTCGAAAAGCCTTGAAAGCCAGAACATTTCTCAACTGTGTGTAATGGAAGTGAATCCACGCAAAGCAGCTGCATGATTGCTCGATCAATGTCCTTCATTTTCTGTCCTTTTTCCGACCGAAATGAAAATGCTTCCATTATCGATTGCTGCGTCAAGTGAGTTCACGGTCGCTTCTTCATCCTCATCAATGGTTGTGGTGGACGATCCCATGACCTGTTGAAGGATTGTTTCATAAAATTGTAGGTACCGTACAATTTTATGAAACAATCCATCAACAAATTAAGTGACAACCCCTTATATAAAAAACGCGGAGTCTCTGGCCGAACGGCCACCCCCCCCCCACCCACCATTTATAGTAAAATTTAAATATAGTAAAAGTAGTAGAACTTTTTTAAGAAACGTTAGAAGGGCACCCAACGCTCTCTCACCGGCGAAATCAATATTTTCTTCACTACCAGTTTTTCGCCCCCATCTATAGAAGAATTATTATGCGTCCCTTAAGTGTAGCCAAAAATCTCCCAAGGCAGCTCCATCGAAACTATCCTACTAGACAAACTTCAATAGCAATTAAAAATAGCCTTTTAAAAAACGGTCTATGCTAAGCATCTATCTTACTAAAAAAAACCTCATACACTCCCGCATGCTTGTTCTTGAAATGGTAGATGTAGCAGCAAGTAGACGATTTTTTCTGCTTCACCAAGACATGCTTACACAAAGAGCACTTACGCCGAGATCCAGAGGTCTTAATGAGATCCCCCGTTGGATTTGCACCAAACGATTCAGTCGGAAACAAAAGAAAGAAAGCTAAGCATGAAACTACTCACTCAGCAGAGGAATCTTCCCTGGCGAATGTCACGCGGTGGACGGAGGAGCAGCGAATCTGAGCACAATGCTCAGTATTCCAGAGCTGCAACAAACAGTAAACAAACTTTCAATTTAATGAGGCACAACACACATTGACACACTTCACGCACAAACATTTCAAAAAATGCAAAAAGGATTCAACTAGTGTCGAAATTTTAGAGCGGGAGCGAGTAGTGGTTCAACTCGATTCAAATTCTAATCAAAATCAAATTCATTCAATTCAAATTTAAATCAAAATTTGTACAGATTCAAAAATTAAAGGGACGGACGTTCATTCCTCCCTATCATCATAATTCTAATGGGCAGTCACAACGCTTTGTCCAAACGTTTAAAAAGTGATTCTATAATACAATTCGAGCAGATAAACAGAGAGAGGCCGCCGTAAGAGACCTCCTGTTTGAGTATCGTTTCACAGAACAGGGAAGTCGTCAGCGGAACTTTTGATAAGCCGCGCATTGCGAACAACTTTAGATATCTATAAGATGCAAAGAACCAAGGACAATATCCATGAGAATAGGAATCGAGACAGAATGATAAGTAATGATTATAGCAAGTCAAGAGACAGAAGGTATACAGTTGGGCAAGATGTGTATATCCGCAATTATCACGAAAATCAAGATAAATGGGTATCAGGAATAGTGATGGAGGTGATCGGCTCGAACACATGTAGGATATTTATGGGAACTGGGACCCGGTCGGCACATGCGGATCAGTGAAGAAGCGGGTCACCTTCTGGGAGGAGGTGCCTGAGAGACCTCAAAAAAGAGGAAGACGCATCTCGGAGCGAAGAAGCCGATTGCGTCGACGGAATTAAGAGTACCTAGCCGTAAGCGTTAGTTGACCGCTAGGATGGAAGAGTACTTGGAAAATCAAACGGGGAAAGAGGTTGAAAGATAAACGTTGATAAACCATATCAGTACAGAATAAACAAGAATAACGATAAAAGGGCAAGATGGTGTGAGGTGTCCTCATTTGAGGATGATTTCGATCCCGGCGCATCCACTCTCTCTCCGACGACGACCTCCATAACGGGCGGTGCAGTGCTGCCGACGTGGCAACCCACAGCGGCTGGACCGGCAACGGAGGGTGGTGACCCATGGTAATGGTCGTGGGGACCCCACCCTCTTCACCGAACTCTTCAAATTCGCCCACTGTTATAGTGGTACCGGAGGTAAGCCCCTGAATTTGGAGAAGTGTGGAAGTAAATGGTGCAAAATGAGTAAAATGTCGACAATGATAATTCAGCGAGCGCTCGCTAACATGGCACCACCCATACATGGAGTAGGGCCACAGCATGGGCGAACGCGACCGTGGCGACGGAGGCCGCGGCCACCGTTTACAAGCTCCGCGAGAGCCTGAATGGGCCGAGGCGGCAAGTTAGAACAGCGGTGGTCGCCGAAGTGCAGATGGAAGAAAATGTGGCTCCCATGGAGAATGACGAACCAGAGAAAATAAAATAATGATTCTTTAAGCGGGGTAGATGATTAGTAAATAATAAAGAGTTTATCTGGATTGGTGTTGGAGATGGAGTAATGATGTAATGACACTGTATGTAGTGTAGGACGTAGTGTCACTAGGAGAGGTGTTATGGGGGTCGGCTGGAAGTAGACGTGAGGAAGGTCAGAATTGTAGGAGTTTCAGGTAGAATCGAAGATAAGAAGGCGTCGCCGAAGAAAACCAAGGAAGACTATAAAAGAGGGTCTCGATGTGCGTAAAGAATTCTACCCGCCGTGTGTGTCTTGAACAGATGTCGATTATGTGGAGTCATCCAACGCAGCCCTCATCTAGATCCTGTCACGAGCTTGTAAAGGGGTGACCGTTTTGTGGTAGAACACAAAAAAGGAACAAGGATACGAGAAGAAGGAGCCTGATGGTGATAAAAATCAAAGTGCACAATATAAACCCATCTATAATAAACAGTTTCTCCCGTGTCTTCGTGTTCGCACACATTACTGAGCTCTATGCTGATACATTGCTCAGCATATGGACCATAGGTTTGCACACTATAAGATTTTGATAGCAATACAAACTGCATACATTCAACGTGCTTGTATTCGGAAACTTCGTGCAGGAATTGTATAAAAAGGACTTACGTGCATGAAGGCTACGGAAGGATATTTTTGCAGTTGCTGACCAGGTTTAGACTCGGACTGGTGAGACTCCTTCTTTGGAGCGATTTCTTTGCACTGGTCAGTGAAAGAAATCGGACATCAAGGGTAGACAACAGCTAGCTCTACTCGATAAAATGGCGTTTCCATGACCGAGTTCTTCCTTGCTGCGCTTTACTACTCGCGATCAGAAGACTCGCGTGGAAGAAGAAATTAAGCCACAATGGATACGGATTCAAGACCGCCAAAGCAGTAAATCAAGGACCGTAAGGAAACATCTACCGGAACGATAGGAACCGTAGACCGGTGTCCAGGGCGTGTAAAGGACGGACTCCTGGCCCGCATGTTCCTGGCACGTCCTGGCCGACGTGGTGAGATTGTTTGTCAACTTCTTTAATTTGCGGAGCATAGTCGACGAGCGCGAAAGGTGTTAATCCAGGAAGTCGGTAATTCGAACTATGATTTATTAGATCTACTATTACAGGGTGAAGAACTGGAGCAAGTGCCCTTGCAGGAGCTGCGTGGTGCTATGGAGGGACAACGCTACGCCAAAGAAGCTGATACTGGATGAAAGTTTGGGCTGATCTCAATGTCCCAAAAGGCAGCTATGGGTTCTACGACAACTTGTAAAAGTTAACAAGTAATCGTACGAAGAGATTAAAAAACCACAGGGCGCAATTGTGACAATGGTGCTTATTAGTGGTTTGCAATTCCTCGAAATTAGAAATATGTTGTAGGAAAAGGAGGACTTAACATTCACGGAAGAACTAGAGCAGATTGAGGCTCTGGAAAGAGCTGGCCTGAATGCGCCACGCCTAAAGGAAAGACTACAGCAGCTAGAAGTATCTCATGTATGTAAGTATCTCATGTAGGCTCTAGCAGCCTCCGGAAAGCAGGAAATAGCCGCATGAGAACTAGAATGCTGTAGGGGGGGGGGGGGGGGCTATACAAGGCGTCAATGCTTCAGCAAGAGCCTAGCTCGTGGTACACGAGGTTGCAGTGTGTGCGATAAGCTGGGCTTCGAAGGAAATGGCTTACGATAAGACCTGCACGAGGACATGTTTTACTCACAGATTTGGAGTCCAGCTGCGAAAATGCTTCAGCATGGAATTAAAAAAGTCCAACGAACTTTTACCAGAATCCTGATATAATGATGTGTTCCCAATCCTGAGCACCTTCAATCGATACCAAATTACAAAAGAAGGCTGTATTTGTTCAAGCTTAACACACTATTTTACCGGCGGATATTCATAGGTTAGTTTTTACCTTCAACATTCTTAAAGGAGAAAGAAAACTAAGAAGAGGTAAGTTCTGGATTTTCAGTCCATGCAGGGGACGAACCAGTTTACATTATTGCATAACACCAGGGTAATTACTAAATCTTAATCCAAAATGTACAACAATTTTTTCTTCCGTTCTGCTAGGTAGATACAGATGTTGCTTTATCCGGCGATTCTATTACGTAATCGAATCGCCGAATAGTTGTGTTTTTAAAGCTAGACTGGAAAAATCAACCTTACCTTCTGTTCTAAAAATACGAGATATAGATGTTAAGTAGATCAAATCTGGACCACTTCTGCCGGATTTCTTTATCGCTCAACCTGTTCTGTGGTCTGGAGAAAACATTATTATTTGCATCCTTTTGGTGTATTACAGCATATTGCCCTCCACCCTCAAGAAATAACAGCGGGAAACACTATCTCATTATTTCTTGCAGACAACTGCGATGACTTCGAAGATTGTTTTTTCCTGGACTGCTTGTTTTCGCGTTCATATTTTTACTTTTAAGGAACTGTTTCACATCGCTTCATTCGCCTAGTCGTTCCCGCTAGTCGTTATATCTTATACAACGTACTAATGTGTCTATATACTCTACGTACTACTACATCGTTTCCGACTGCATTATTCAGGACAGCATTATATAAGGAAAAATAAATAAATAAATATGTCACTTTATCGATGTCAGCCACAATTGCCATCAGAAGGGCTCCACAGAGCGGCAGAGTAATAGTCTTCCGCCAAGTGCACTGGTCTGCGAAGCCTCCAGGAAGCTTTGATTGCGATGGTGCGGTAAGCTGTCGCGAGAATACAATTTTTGCAATCTGACACCAACTCCACAGTCGTCGTGCGAGAAGACCGGTGAGAGTTACCTACCCGCAGAACAAGCGGATGAAAGCGGTCAAGTTTCCGACAATAATAACAGTGTGACGGTGAGGAATGAAAATTTACCGTGGCTCCAAACAAGCAGATAGCCGTTGTTGAGCAACCGCATTACGCCATGTGATGAATTGATAACCATTGAAGGGCATGCTGTACCCTTCGAATTAGACATTGATGCATCGCTGTCGATATGGAGATTATAACGTGACCTTAAATCCACAACTTGATATGAACAAATATCCGTTTGCGATGAAAAGTCTTTTTCAGATACTGATTGGAGGCAGGAAGCTCCCCAAAATGAATCTTTCTGATGCATACATTCAAGTGGAGTTGCACCTGAACTCTGGGAAGCACACCACTATAAACCTAATAAGATAAACTAAATAAATTTAAGACGACAGGAGGAAGTAAGGGCCATGAATATTTCAAGATTGGTGAGTAATGCTATGTTGTTGAAAACGTTCTTCTCTGTGTCTAATCTTTGGGCACTATGTAGATTTTTGTGCGTTAAGTCATATCTAAGAAATTGAGAAAGGGCAAAAAGTTTTCGCCCAAATTCTATATCTTAGAGTATTTGAAATGCTTCATAACCAAGGAGGCTCAATGTTCGGTATACAAAGAAAGACTTCAACGCATGGGGCTGAAAATTCTTTATTATTGAAGGATTTTTGCCGACTTACTTTTTGCTTTTAAGCTTCTAAGAGGAGAACTTTGCCTACGGCCATCAAACTACAGCCGCGCTCAACCATCATGGGAGACGCAGATACTTCAGCATGGACCATTAAATTCAGGCCGTTATCTACAACGATTTTGCCACAATTCTTTTGTGATTCGCTGTACGCGTGTTTCTCCGAATACGGCTCATTGTCAAACGTCCTCACAATCCAAGCCTGCG